>JANHFK010003290.1:18599-31540 GCA_036250565.1 Sibynophis collaris | reverse complement strand
TAAGTTGCTTCTCTCCTTGATCAGTTTCCACCCATTGCTTCTTGTCCTGCCATCAGGTGCTTTGGAGAATAGCTTGACTCCTTCTGAATGAAACGTCTAAGAAAACAACCATGCTCAGAGAGCACTAAGGAACCGCCCACTCCAAGAATTAAACCCATGCCATCTCCATGCAATCAATGCCTTTATTTTAATATGCTTGCAGTAGCTACTATACATGCAGTGAAATTTGACTAGCATATTTCATATTTTTCATACTAATCCCCTCTGCTCAGAAACTAAATTCTGTTAACGATACATTACTGCATTACAGAAATGTTACGGAATACCATATTACAGTGAATGAGGTTAGACTAAACACTGTTAATAGTGCCTCCTTTTGTAAATTAAAATTTTTGGGATACACTTGAACATATCACATCACATATTCTAACGTATCCTTTTTAAAATACAATTTTATTGGAAGTTTAAAAACAGGAATAAAATTGATGCAAACTAGAATAAGGATAAAACTGAAAAGAAGAAATAAAAGAGGAAGCTAATGTACACACAAAAAAGGGTAGGAAAATTAGAAAAGAGAGAAAAAAATATAAAGAAGTGGCTTCCGCTCTTCTTTAAAGCAGTTAATTTACCTTTTTCTCTAAAATTACATCATGTCTCTTCTTTCTGTAATCTATCCTAAAAATCATTAAAAGCATAGGTTCATTCCCCCCCCCCATTTTATGCAAAAAGTTCATAGGGTGGGGTCCAATCAGCAGTAAGCATACATAATTGTCTTTTCTGTAATCAGATAGATTAATTTGTCCATCTCAGCAAGTTCTATCATGTTGACCAACCATTCCTGCATAAGAAAGTTCAATTGAAAGCATTCCTTTTAATCTGATTGATCTGTTGGATTGTTGTTGAAGAAAATCAAATTTCTCATTTTATAAATTTAAAATTTTAATATACTCTTGAATATATCACATAACATGCCCTGATATATCTTTTTAAAATGTCATTAACCATGCTGAATATTTGCTTGAGGAGAAAGATGGGCTATACATCCAATAAATAAATAACAAAACAGTTGGAAAATAACTGTATTTGCCATTGAATTTCAAATGAAACATTCCCAGCAATTAAACTGGAGTGAAAGTCTGCTGTCACCATTATGACATCAACATGGTATTTTTCCCCTACTCATAGTTTAAGGCTAATATTTTATGAATGGATCATATTTGATTATATTTGTGAACAACAAATGTTTTCATCTCCAGCTAAACCCCAGTGATTCCCATGGGATAAAAAACATGCACACCTGGTTAAATGTAACCTAATACTTTTACCTCTAGTAAGGAAACCCAAGAATAATATTTGCCTGCATTATTATGTAAAGACAATTTCCTTCTCCTGAGGTTAATTAACCAGCCCTTTGACTCCCATAGAGTCTTCCTAGAAAAAAGAAGAGAAAACAGGGTCCACTTCAGATTATATGAAGTGATAATTTCCCAGGATTCAGGAAATTTTACATTCAGATTTCTGGGATCATTAAGTAATTAGACTTATTAAAGGTTTTGATACTATTTCAAGTGCATTCTTAGTCTTGCCCAATTCCTTTCACAATCATTTTTCTATAATATTAAATCTTAATTTTAGAGGAGTTTATCCATTGTTGTTGGGTTTGTACTTACAGTTTGAATTCAAAAAATATATTGCCTAGCCGTATTTGTCTTGAGCTGTTGTGCTAAATAAATACGAAACCAGCATTTTCTGTACCCACTTGTGCTTTGGAAATTCTAATCTTGTAACATATGTTAGATAGTGTTGGCCTCTGTAAATTAACTCTCATTAATGGGTTTAAAGACCCTATTTATGGATTATGTGCCATCAAATCAGTTTAATTCCTAGCAAACACATAAATACATTTTCTCCAGAGCAATCTTGGATTTTCAGGTATTCCAACAACATACCCATATATATATTATAATTGAGCTCATCTACATTATGGTCCTATTGGTTATCCTTCCCTTTTTCTATCTTTCCTTCATAGACATCGACCTTCCTCATAATCTTTTTTGAAGAGCTACATTTTCACAAAATTTATATAAATTAAGATAATTTAAGCCTAGTCATTGTGTACTCTCGATTTGCTTGAACAATTTGTTCGTTTTCTTGACTGTCCATGGTGTTCTCCTACATGACAGTTAAAAACATTTATCCTTACTGATTATTCTTTTGTTAATTGCCTTATTTTTGTAGATATTCCATTATTTTCTGTAACTTTCCAATTTGGTAATGAACGGAGTGCTGTTCTGATGTCAACTTCTAGTACTAGATCTTCTTGTAAATATGGAAAGTGTCTTCTATGTTGATATTTCTACTGTACAGAATTTCAGTATACTCCTTCCATCTTTATTGGATCTTCTTTTAGTCAATAACTGTTTGTACATTGACATCCATTATCATATCAGTTTGAGATTGGAACTTCCTTCTTTGAGATTTTTTGGAAGATTTCCCTGGTTTTCCCATGTCTGTTTCTATCTTCGGTCAATTTTGTTTTTACTAAGTTCTTTCCTGAGAACTTTATCTTTCTTGGCTTTGGCTTTTCCTCTGTGAACATTTTTTATAGACAGAAGGAAAATAGTGTGATAACATTAGCAGAAAGTAATAATGCTGCATCATTTGGGATACTCTTGTACAAGCCTGGTGTATGTGTGTGTGTTACAGTTTTATTGCAGTTTATTTCTTTATTAAAAGATTATAGTCAGCTTTTATCCAAAGATATCGAGCTAAGCTAAAATCCGTAAAATAAATAAGACAGAAAAATAAAATGAAATAAAAATAAACAGTGCTTTAACAGTTAAAAAAGGAATAGCCACAGAAACACAATAGGAAGGCACAATTTTTACAAGGTGTAGCAGAATATAGTTAGGCTCTATTTTGAGTCCTGAGTAGAAGAGTAAAGAGTTATATACTGCCAGATATTATTGGCATGAGTTTGGCTTCCACGGAATGTGCATTTAACAAACGGGATTTACAACATCCCCTCAAAACACACTTTTCCCTATTGGTGTTACAAAATATTGCATCTGTTATTACTCCTGTTTAGTCAAATAAGAATTAAGACATTTTTAACAGTAGATAGGCAGAATTCTTGCCAGGTCTACTAGTATGCTATGGGAATGTGATTTAGTGGTGTGCTATATGAATGTGTTATGTGAATGTGATTTTCTACATGTAACTATTTTGAGGATTCAGTTTGGGACTGCTGCTGCTGAGATGCTTGCATAACGTCTCAAAGTTTGTTTTGTGGAGATTAATTGAGACTGGGAAAAAGATTAATTGTTCAAACAGTTTAGGGATCACTAGTATAAGACATGAAGCGAAGTAAGGCTAAGAAAGACAACAGGGACTGCCAAGAAAGGCAATTAAATCAAGACTCAAAGGTAGTTTCATGGTCTCACAAAAATCTTAGCAAAGTTCTCACAAAGAACTGCACAGCTGTGATTAGATTCAGGGAAGTTATGTTTTTGTCTGATTTGTCGATCATTCAAAGGCAGATTAACTGGCTGCCAGAGAGAAAACAATATTTTGAAGATTGTATTAGTGAATTTCTTGATCATTAATAAGGAAGATAACTTTCTCTGACTCATCCAGTCAAGACTCTTCTATGCCCAATTCCAGAGTTCTGCTTGTGGCTTTACTATAGGATAGTGACATTTGTCAAGTTAGAATTTGTAAAATACTACTATCTATCAATAGAAGAACTCTGTGTAGCTCAGAATTGAACTGTCAGGTCCTTGGTGCTCTCTGAGCTTGATTGTTTTGGTTGTATTGATGATGTTACCTAGTTGGGTAAGAAAATTCCTGCAAGAATACAACCATGTTCAGAGAGTTCAAAGACTTCAATACTATCTATCTAGAAAATAGCCTTCAGTCTTATTAAGTAGGAAAAGGAATTTAGTTCTATTTTGTTCATTAATTTATTTAGTAATAGAGATACAGCAATAATAACAATCATAGTATTTTGTTCATTGCATTTGCATCAGTTCCCTAACTGGGAAATTTATTCAAAACAAAATGCATTTTAAAGCATCTTTTATCTAAGCATCTTTTGCTCCCACATATACAAGCCAAGAGTCATCATATCAGAGCTCTCCTGTAGCAGAATTGAATTATTTTTCTCCCAGAATATCATGCTTCCTCTTAGAGTCTTATGAACATAATTGCTGTCCTTAAAACACACCCACATACACACCTCCCATAGTTAAACAAAAGAGCATTAGGAAAATGGAAGAGGTTGTTTTTTTCTTTTATTTCTTTTGCACGTAAGCTGGTGACTACACTGTTACCTTAGTAAAGTATTACTCAAAGTAATATTTAAGATATTTTTAACTGTTTCCAAATCCCAGTAATTAACACTGTCTCTTCTAGCAAAAGGTAAACATCAGAGGGCATGATCAAGAAAAGCCAAATTAATATTAAACCTCTTATATAGATTAGGTTTAAATCCCCCAGTGAAAAGTAATTTAAAATTGCTCAGTTTGGGCAATATTAAACTCAACAGCAACAACAATGCAGTGTAGTTAGATGCAAAGAATATAATTGTGCATATTCAGGATGTGTGCATTGTATGATATATATTATATTTGAGAAAGAAATTAAAATGTAGCATCTCTGTGTTACATAACATAGAATGTGCTCTTGAATAGTATCACTAAATACTAGAACTAGACTTTTATTAGTTTTGTAAAGGAATAATTTGGAAATATTTTAGTTTTATGTGAGAATAATCCACATTTGGAATGATTCCTTTATATACATATTTTACTTTCGTTTTTGCTTTCCTTTTGATTAACCAGGAGACGCTTTTCCTTGGACAATCAGTCTGAATTATTTCAGCATCTATACGCTTCTGGGGCAGCAGTTGACTCTTAATATCATAGAACCTGTTGGCTGCACTTCTACTCTGGCAGTTACTTCACAAGTGTTGCCTGCTGCAGGATCAGAATCCAGGCACTCATTCGTTGTATGTCTTCATGCTGACCTTGAATCACTTGAAGTAAAATGCTCAAATCCTCAGGTTGGTGCATTTAATTTATTGGAACAAATTAAAATAGCTTAATTTAAGTATTGTTCTGGATTCTATAAGATTTTTTTTTCTTTTAAGTATCTTTCTTATAAAAACCAAGTCATCAAGATCAGGATACTTAGATTAAGATTTGCTTTGAAGCTCTTTCATGTTTTGTAATTTAGATTCATCTGTAATAGCTATAGCACATAAGTGCATCTTGGGTTTGATGGAACAAAATCACTTGCAGATGTATTGTTAAATGTTGAGGCCCTGCTTTGCTGTCAAAATGGATACATTTGTTGAAATGAATTAGTGTCCTCTTTGCAGAAATTAACACAAGTACCTGATCTCATTAAGCATCAAATTATTTCAACTAAAGTAAAGATACCCTCTATGAGAGTAATAGAACATGACTTTATTTATATAAATATTTTCTTTCTTCTTTTCCAACCAAGCAGTCACTCAAACTGGTTAGCCATGAATCAAATATAAAAACAAGTTTAAAATGCATAGAATGCACAGAAATAAAATACCAGAGCCACTCAGTAATTACAAAAAGAAAAGGAGCAAAAGTAGAAACAGTCCCTTAAATAAGGACAGAATACAAGATCAATCAATTTAAAAGCACAAAAGTCACAGAATCTGAAAGGGGAAGGAGGAGACAGCCAGCTGAATATTACAGAGCAATAAATACTATCATACGATGTTAGCTTTCTGTAGCTCATTTGCCTTTCGGAAATATTTGTTGAATCTTAAAATTTGCCATATTTTCAAGTAGTAATTACTCCCAATGAAAAAGTGAGAAATATTATAACAAATTCTGAATGATTTTTAAAAAGATATTACAGAAATCTGATTCAATGGCTATATATTTGGTGCAGTGATAGGGTTACAAGATGTCATGACTTATTAATTTATATTTCTTCAGGCCCTTGGAGAAGTGTTGCTGAATTTGTATTTTGTTCACAGCAACAAATACTTGTGCAATTCATAAGGAAACTATGAAATTTGACTAGGATAGAGCTATAGTCTTAAGGTTATAAATTAATAAAGCTAACAACATTTAAATAGTAAAATTAGGTATAAAAGATACCTCTTTTTTATTGATTGATTGGTTATGTGGCCATCAAGTCAGCATTGATTCTTAATGAACACATAGATTTTCTCCATGACATTGTGCCTCTAACCTGGCCTTTCAGATATTTCCTCACAACATTAGGTGGCTCTTTTTCCATTATATTATGAAACTGGAAGTAAATGCCAGTTTTCAGTGAAACTGTACTAAAATGTGGTCATGTAACCATTGGAACGCTGCCAATTACTGTACACGTGGGCTGATTGCTGAGTGTCTAACATGGCATGATGTGATCACAGGAGAGGATGTATCTGTCGTAAGTTGTAAGTACCCCCAGGAGGGCCATCATAACTTTGAATGGCCATTGCATTGTTTTGCACTTGTGTTTGAAGCACTGCTTCCAGATTGAAAGGATTAGCCAGTGATATCACTGTTGCCCTTACTTAGTTAGTAAACTTTCAATATAAAAAAATACTTTTGTCCTCTCTCAACCCATTCAGGCACATATGAAGGAGTTTAGGATACTTTATTGAAGCACTGCAAATCCCTAATTTTATTCCCCAGGTCCCATTTACATTAAACGCAAAGTCCCAAAGAGTCTGAGTCTACATAGCCAAGATACAAAGTCATAGGCAACACAAAGTCCAAGACACAAGCCTACAAATCCACACACGAAATCCAAAGTCCAGGTACGAGTCCAAAATCCAAGCCCAATAACCAATGCCAAGGTCCAAGTTCAGAATCCAAGCACAAAATCCCCAACATCCAATCACATGGTCAGAAAATAAGGCACAGGTCCGGAATCAAGGGAACACAAAGTCAGAACACACACACAACAGAGAAGTTGGAAGGGCGAGGATGCCTTGTGAGTAACCTCACCAACCTCTGTTGCACCTCCCTCCACTTCGCTCTACGGACCCTGGGATCCATTGAGGGAAGCAATTCCTCCTTGTCTCTGCTGACTGACTGCAGCTACATCGCTTCTCCACTCTGTGCCTCTGATCATCTGCGCTTCCAGGCAGCAGTTATGTCTCTTCTTTCTCCTCTTCAGCCAGGTGCTTGTCTGGTTGTTCCTCTGCCAGTTTCCAATATTCCTGGCTTCTCCTCCTCTTGCCCACTCCTGGCATGGAGTCTCTGCATTCTCCTGATGCTTTTTGGCACCCTAGTCTGCAGCCGGGTTTTCCTTGTCTGAGGAAGTCATTATAGCTGCTCAGAATAACTTGTGGAGATGGGTAGTCATAAATTGACTGATTTTTTGATTGATTGATTGAATGAGTGAATGAATGAATGAATGAATGAATGATAGTATTAAATTAAAACATTGAAATATTAACGTACATTTTGCAGAGTATAAGGAAATTCTCCAATGTTGTATCAATACAAAAGCAGCTAAAGAAGATCTGTAAGGATAAATTATGTTCTCATATCCACACATCAAGTCCTGCTTTATATCAAAACTAGACAGACAGCAATGTTTCCTTGCATCTGTTTTGCCCACATTAGAAGCCAATGTCATTCTTTGGATGTGTCCTGAGGCTGAAACCTCTTCATTAAATATGAAAAAAAAATGTTTTTTTCTACACTGGCAAGTGGGTATGGCATCCAGCTGTGGATATGGTTATATATTGTGCAACTTCCATGGGATTTTTTAATATTCTAAATGGCAAGTTACATGATTATTGCTTATTTTTGAAGTATTTTGCATAAAAACTTTAAATCTGAGTTGAACAATACAGTAAGTAAATTATGCAGAATGTTTTCTGAATAGATAGATGTCATATCCCAGGAATAGCTCTGAAAAATGCTGGTTCTTTTCTTCTGTGGTTAGAGACTATTTTCACACCTACTTACAGAAATTGAATTCTCCTATATTCTATAAATTAGATTTTTATTTTTAGAGCTGCTGATGTTTTAGTTCTACTTGAAGTTGCAGCTTCTATGAAAGTCTATGAAATAATCCAGAAACTAAATTAACTGTTATTCATTAAAACCACATGTTAAGTACAAGTGGTGATGTAGGTCTTACAGCCTTACCTACTGCTATTTGATTTTTTTCTATGCAGATTTTCCTCATATGTATCAAATGAAAATATTGCTGTAATAAGGCCATCACAAACTACTTTTATATTGTATAAAGATGGATTTGTGGAAAATGTTGACATATTTATGTATGTATGTATTTATTTATTTATTTAAGGTGCAACTGCTATATGAACTAACAGATTTAATGGAAAAAGTTTGGAATAAGATTCATAAGAAGGGAATTTTCCATCAGTCTCTGGCACATACAGAATCTGTTTCCGGGCCTGTACCACCTGTTTCACCTGTTAAAAGTAGTATTGGGACTGCTCCACTGGATGCCAGTACATGTAGTCCATCAGCTGACATTGGGACAACTACAGAGGTACTGAAATAAATGATCTGCTAGAACAAGGAATTAAATTTGTAATGAAAGAATAAGGCATTTAAATATCTGAATGCATGTGTCTTTTTAATTTATTTTTAACTCAGTTAAACTTGTGAGTTGAGTGGCTCACGGGTAGCCTAAAGAAAGAACAGCAAACGATCCTGAAAGTACACAATCATAACACTTGAGTGATTGCATAATTGCCTAGCTGTCCTCAGACATTTGATTATGGGTAGCCATATCAGTTTGCTAAATGATCATGATCATTATTTTACAAGATCATGTACAAGTCATCATTTTGTGTCATTGCAGGCTGCAGAGGAGGCTGCAGTAAAAACTACTACAGCTGCTAAAACCATTATCATGATCTTGTAATAGAAATGTCTGATTTGTCAATTTTATCATTTTTTTTCTAGAGGTAACCTGTCTTGAATTTACTATTTTCTTTGAATATATTCTGATCCACTAGCGCAGTGATGGCTAACCTTTTTGCCGTCGGGTGCCAAAAGCGGGGGGAGCGCAGGGTGGTTGGGCACGAGTGTGCCCACACCCATAATTCAATGCACCACGCCCCCGCGCATGCGCACGAGATCCGCCTCCACTCTTTTTGCTTTTGGCACGCAATGGCAAGGTGTGCCAGGTAGGCCCGTTTTTCACCCTTCCCAGGCTCCAGAGTCTTTTAGGAGCCTGGGGAGGGCAAAAATAGCCTTCCTCACCCCCCCAGAGGCCTTCCGGAGGCTGGAAACAGCCTGTTTTCTGACTTCTGGTGGGCCCAGAAGGCCCAAAAATCAACCAGCCGGCACATGTATGTGCGCTACAGCTGAGCTAGGGCAACACTCGTGTGCCCACCAATATGGCTCCGAGTGCCACAGGTTCGCCTGCACTAGAGGGAGGAAGCAGCATCAAAATACAGCATCTATGATTATGTTTACGACTTAGTATTTGAACATATTAATGATCCATATTAAAGATCTTTAAAAATGAATATATTTACAGACTATATTAAGATAAGTGATTAATATGCCTCAAGGGAGGCAACAATTTATTGCTTAAAGATAATTGGGCTATTTACGTTGAAAATTTTATTTCTCAGGGTTTTAATGTTTTTGTTTTAATTATTGGAATTCTGTAGTATAGAAATCCTGGGATATATATATATATGCTGTATGCTAAGTACATTTCTTAAAAATTTCATACATTTCACAGTTAAAGTATACTACTTCTCCATTAGGTCAAAATGATTATTTTGAAAGTGTCTTTAGCTCTTTCAAGTAAAAGACTTCCTATAAATGAACCGGTGGAGGAAAGGTGAGGAGGTATAGCTCACTCAAAAAATTGTTTACATTAAATAGCATATGAAGTATTTATTTATATTATCCAGCTGTGAATAATTCTTTTCATTTTGACAGATTGATAGAGAGTGCTGCTCCACTATATAGTTAAAGCTGTTAGGATTCCTGAATTACAAACTGGGTAGATCTGAAAATGAAAACTTTTGAGTGAGAGGCTTAAGAACGAAAGTTTAGAAACACTTAATCATTTTTAACCTCCTCTGCATTTGAGTAAAGGTAGTACAGACTACAACTGGCCACTTGTTACTGTTTACTTAAGTACAAACAGTTGAGGAAGTGTTTAGTCCTTGGGGAACCGTAATTTGCTCCAGACTTCTATCATCCCTGAGCTTTAATGCAGATCAAGGATGAAGGCCTTATATGTTTGGCTTTTCCAGATGAATAAAGATAAATTCTCCAAAGAAAAATATACTTGATATTTTGGTTCATTTTGCAAGAATTGGCAAAGAATGAAATTGTGTATTTTAGAGCTTGGTATGAGGAGGGTGGAAAAAATAGTTTACTTTTATTCTGGCTTTATTTTATGGATTTGAATACAAATAGAAAACTAATGTATAAATTGTTTTTAAATAAAATTTTAAATAAAAGTAGATATGGAAACTGAAAGATTATGATAAAGTGTTCATTTTTAGAGAAAAGAGGAGCATTGAAAAATAAGGTGCAATAATGTGCAAGATTAAGATTAAAGTGGACTTTAAAAATAGATTGAAACTACCAAAAAAGGACAAATTGGCATACTGAAATTCAGCTGTGTTTTATAAAGTAAACTATATTCTTACGTATTTAGCTTTTTAATTTATAAGATATTTAGCATTATTTTCAACCTACTTACCTATTGATAATCAAACATTCCTATTATATCCTATTATTTCATAAGTATATTTGACTCCATAGTGAAGTCAAAGGAAAAAGCCACATCTAAAAAAAGAATAGCTGCTTTTGGAAAACACCTGCAAATTATAGTCATGGTAGCAATCATTGTTGTGCTCTTGCCAACCTAAATTCCTCTTACGTTTGTGAAGAAAATTCTCCTGAATTTAAGAACAATTCAAAGATCATTTGAATTATCAGTTACCAAGAAAGTACATGTGACTTACACCACATGGATAAATATTGTATTTCATCTATGACAACCTCACTGGTATAGAGATATACAGCTGTTTCCCCTTCCAAACCTTCATGAAGTTCCCAGACTTATTTCAAATGTTTTTAAAATTGAATTTCACTTCATTTCTATCTTGATTGCTGTCATTTACCCATCCCCTTTTTATGATATGGCCCTTGGCCTGCCATTCAAAAGCCAAGTGAAGCCCTAAACTCAAAGGTTGCCTATCTCTGTTTTAGTGGCTCATTATAAAATGCATTATAAAATGCAGTGTTTACCTCATACCATCTGAGATCTTGGAACTGCTGTGAGATTTATTGTTGCCTTTGTTTGGATACAGATTTTAGCCTTTGAAATTAATTGTGATATGCAGTTAAATGCTTGGTTCCTCGATTATAAAATATTTTAAAGTGCAATCATGCTGGATTTAATGAATGCTTTCCTAGAAAAAGCTGTTGCTTTTTTAATTAACAATGAGAACATGATTGATCATCAATGTATTTGGAATATTTCAATTTGGACATTTTCCCACAATAATTATTTAAAATCATACTTCACATTGGTATATGTAGCTACCAGATGTTAAACACAAATGTATTTTTATGAAAGAACATTTTGCATTTAGATTAAGTATCAAAACACTTGAGTGCAAGCCATTTAAAAAAATTCAATCTTCCCATGGCATATATGTAATTTTTGCATGCAATTTGATATCTTTGTTTATTATTGTTAGGTTAGATTTGTTATCATGAAAATCATTTATTTAATTAAATTAGTACATACCAATGTATTTATATGGAGAGAAGGGCACAACTTCTCTGTGCTTGTCGTGTGTAGCCTATTGATTACAATTTGGCATATTCAACTAAGATGGTATAATAAGGTGTATTCTGCTTTCAAGTACATAGAAAACAATTCTTTTATAAAATGTTGGGAATAGTTCATCTATTCAGAGAAATAAAAACTTTCATGAACTTCAATTCTAATCAATAGTTAGAATATTTTGATTTTAATTAAATAGGGCCGTGATGGCGAACCTATGGCACGGGTGCCACAGGTGGCGCATGGAGCTATATCGGTGGGGACGTGAGCATTGCCCCAGCTCAGCTGCAGTGCGCATGTGCTCACTGGCCAACTGATTTTCGGGCCTTCCGGGCGCACCGGAATTCGGAAAACAGGACCTCTGGGGGGGGGAGGCCATTTTTACCCTCCCCAGGCTCCTAGAAAGCCTCTGGAGCCTGGGGAGGGCAAAAAACAGGCCTACTAGGCCCACTGGGCCATTGCGTGCCAAAAGCAGGGGAAGCATGGTGGAATCACAAGCGCATGCACGGGGGCGGGATGCATTAAATTATGGGTGTGGGCACACACATGTGCAACACCCCCGTACTCCCCCCGCTTTGGGCACGTGACAGCAAAAAGGTTAGCCATCACTGAAATAGGGCTTTCTTTTTCTTTGACTCTTAATTACATTGGCAGGGGGTTCAGTTATGCAAAAATACATTGGATAACATGGAAGTTGATTCTCTGTGGATTATGATGGAGAAGGCAACATTATAGAAATAGGGGGCACCACTGTAATTTAAATGTATAGGAAAATATCTGCCATGGTTTTCTATTATTCTAGCTATGACATCTGTTGCAGTGCTAGATAAATTAGTAAATCTGTGAACATCAGAAATGAATGGGTTAGGTTTATGTTGTTTTGTATGTATGTATGTATCAGAGTATTCTCAGCAGCAGGCTCCTCAGCATGTGGGAAAGATGTAAAAATAGATAAGAGTGTTTCATGTCCTAGTTTCCGGTATCATTTTAGAATGGTACCAGTTTAGAAACAACACATTTTGTGGGCAGACAGGATAAGAAATTATTCATAACAATGTACTTCAGAGTCTTTCCCCACTTTACAGCCCTTAATAAGCCAGATCTTGTAAAATATTTTATTTATATGT
>JANHFK010003288.1:132474-143107 GCA_036250565.1 Sibynophis collaris | reverse complement strand
TGGGACAACAAGAAATAGCTGACTTAGAAGGCTGCTCCAGATTCTAGATGCCACAACCGAAACCGAGATTTTAAATCTCCAGTTAATAAAGACAATCACAAGAAAAGTATAACTTAATGAATTCTTATATTGGTTATAGTTCTTGAATTAATTTGATAAGTATTAATTTGGGAGAGGTGGAAGGGGTTACTATGCACAAAAACATGTAATGGTGCCCTACAAAGTATTTTCTGAATTTTTCAGAGGCTTTATAAAGAACATGGAGAGAATGTCAAACATAATTATACCCAAATAGCAGAACTTCCTGAGATCTCTCAAGCTAAGCAAAATGCTTTGAATATCAGTGAGGTAAGATTTTTAGGATACATCTTGACTTTCTTTATATTAACTATAGCTGTGTAAAATATATTTTTCTCTCTTTCTTGAGGATAAGCCTGACTGTAAGTAACGGGTTATAAAACCAGTTTTATGCATATGCATTTTTGATGTTCCTCTCATTTTTAATAAAGGCAACATTGCCACATTGTTGTCTGTTTGGCTTTCTGAAAAGAAGATTCCAAGATGCCACAGAAGAGCCAAGACTGAACTGAGATGAAGTTTGGTGTTCTTATAACAAGTACTCAATTGTGACAATTAATCTTCCATAATCTCCTTAAATCAAACGGTAGAAGTTGCAAAATGTGCAACCAAGTTGTTTGTGGGGTAGTAAAATTATACAGTAGCAAGGAATCATTCAATTGTAGTTACTTTTATAGGTTCAGCATGTTTATCCTATCATCTTGAGGGTAGCCACCATTGGTTTTATTCAAAATGCCTCAGATGCAGTTTGCATTGCAACAAAAAATGGTCCCAATGTAATTTTCTATAAGCTTGGATGCCATTTATTCTCCAGAATGCAATATGTTACATCTGGGGCATCTTAAGTGTTAATTTCTTCTTGCTAGTGCTATTATTACTGACACCTTTTATGATAACTGCAAATTAAGATAAAAGAGAAGCTATTGTAAACTGCTTAGAAAGGACTGGAAAGCACTGTGAAGTGGTATATAAATCTAAGTGCTATTGCTATTGCCAATATTAAAGGTAAAAATTAGTGGAGATAGGCAAAATAATTTTGCTGCCCCTAGACAAGTTAATAAACTTCAGACACATTGGATTGAATCTAGATTAACGTTTTTCAAATTAATCATAATTCTAATTTGAATCAGCGAGGCTAACTGTAAGCTATTCAAGAAGAGCCATGGTGGCACAGTGGTTAGAATGCTGTACTGCAGGCTAACTCTGGCCACTGCCAGGAGTTCAATCTTGATAGGGCTCAAGGATGACTCAGCCTTCCATCCTTCCGAGGTTGATAAAATGAGGATCCAGATTGTTGGTGGCAATTTGTTGACTCTGTAAACTGCTGTAAAGTACTAGGAAGTGATATATAAATCTAAGTGCAATTGCTATTCTATTGTCCAGGCAAAAAAAAAATCAAAACTATGAATACTAGTATTAGCTTTATTGTAAGATTACAGTAACGGAATCTCACCTCTGCCCTCAATTGCCTTTACTTTCCAGAGAACTGTGAGAGTCCCTTCTGAAATATTTCCTCCATTTCTTTTTGGCTGAGATAGGTCTTCTTTGATGGTTGTCTAGGCTGTTGTCCTCTTCCTCCTCCTGTTTTCCAAGGTCTTTCTGACATCCATTACCCCAACTAAAGCAGATTTCAAGATTCTGTCAGAAGTCAACAAAGCATCACAGGAACTGTAACGCTTAACAACATACAATACTGACCTAAGTAGAGAAGCATATTTCTCTATTAGAAACAAGTTAGAATTTATATAAATTTATATCATTTATATAAGTTTGGGCTATACATTCTAGGTATAGGTGCTTTTTCTTTGTAGAACATGCCACTGTCACTAAATGGATGTTGGTCTTACTTTTTGTTTCGAAACAGACCCACTACAAAGAATCCTGGAATAAAATGCAACATGGTGGTTATAAATTAAAACTGGATGCCATTCCTTTCCAGACAGCAAAGACTTCTAATGAAATTATAAGTGATGTAAGTTGGTTTAGTAACAATGGCAAAGAAATAATTGCAAGGACATTTTGTTTAGACACTGGAAAAGGGCAATGGAAGAAAGCAAATGCTTTTGGAGTACAAAGAATTTCAAATTATTTCCACAAATTTTATGTGCGAATTAAATATTACTCTGCTAAGTAGAATTAGGTAAATGGATCCTAATGCACCTTTAAACATTGCATTTGATAACTGTATTATATAATTTATATTGGCAAACTGGAAAGACGAAGGGAAGATAATTTTAATGATCACTATTTTTTAAAAAGGATTTATTTAATGTTAAAGGTCCTCTTGGAATTTGAATGTCAAAGTTTGTGTAAATGCAATTGGGAAAAAGAATCAAACAGTATATGAAGTTGCCTCTTATTTTGTATGTATTGTATATGATAAGATAGACTTGAAATTAATACTGAAACATTATGTCCTTTCTTTATTTTATTTATTTATGGAATTTAATTCAGTAGCAATGGCTCAGAAACAAAGATAACCCCAATTAATTAACACAGGACCTTGCATTTGTTATCTAGAAGTATATTTACCTATTAAACTTTCAGTTGCAGTCTCCACAAGTACTATAGCTGTTACATTATTATTGTAAAACTTTTTACTTGAAAACTAGGAAATTCGGATATCAGACTGAATATATTCCAGTGTTGTTTCATCTATTGTTCCTTTAAGCATCCATCTTATTGCTTAAAATGGTTTACTGGTTTATTATTATTTAGAGTAATTCTTAAATCTTTTCTCCAAGTACTGGTATAGCAAGAGTTTAACTCAGAGATGTTAACTTCATCCTCAGTAATATAGCAACACATCTTAGGCCAATATATGGACCTCAACAAATAAAACAAATAAGCAGGTGTGATGTTCTATTGTAATGGGATAATATGTATCTATATTTTCAAGGATTATGTGAATAAATATAACACTGTGTGTTTTTAGTACCACATTAGTACTACCTATAACAATTAGAAACCAATTGTTGTTTAAATAAAGTACATGTTAATAAATGTAATTTGAATTTCTAAACTCACATTCCCTTTCTTGTAAACCAGATTTGTTTTGCCTGAATATGGCCATTTGATACATATGGCTTTATGTAAAATCTTCACTATCCGAGAAGACAACCAAAAGCAATGGAATAATAGATCTTTTTATTTCATTTTTCATGTTTTTGCTATGTTAATGTTTTCTTTTTCTTTCTCAGTATAAGTATAAGGAGGCGTTTGAGAAAATGAGGGGGCAGTTGATTGGTTCCCATGGCTTGGAAGATATAAACATTTCTCACTTCATGCATGCAGCTTTGCTACAAAGTGATGTAAGTAAATAAACTTGTATCACCATATTTTTAATAAGCAAACATTTAATTGGTTAAGAGCAGCACATTCAAAACAATATGTGGACGAGACTTTCACCTCTATTGACATAAGAATATAAAATCCTTGACAGAATTATCTAATCTAATCTAGTCCAGTCTAGTCTAATCTAATTATCTATCTAATCCAGTATCCTGATTATTTCAACAACCAAGCAAATACTTATCAAAACAAAAGAAAAAACAGAATGCATGGATAAGACATCAATACCATAACTCAATTTGCCATCTTTCTTCAGTACCTGGAGTCAAGGCCAAGATGCCTCCAAAATATCCATGTAGCCATCATTGTTTAAACCAGTGATAGCATTGTTTTCAAGCTATCTGAGGTATTGTGCATTATAACAGGGGTCCCAAACCCCGATCCGTGTACCACCACTGGTCTGCAGCATGCGAGAAATTGGGTCAAGCAAACAAGCTAAACCTCATCCATGGGGTGCAGGCAGAACACGAAACCACACCCTCTCCAGTTCATGAAAAATCCACTCTCTACAGAACTGGTCCCTGGGGACCAAAAGGTTGGAGGCTGCTGCATCATAAGATCTTGTTTCTGTGAGGATACAATGAAAGGAGACCTGCGTGTAAGATGCCTTAAGCTTTGGAAACACAGATCCAACAAAATGAGCAAAAAATAAAAATGCTAACTTAATACTGCGCCAATATTAAGTCTGGGAATGGAAGGGAAGATACATTCAGGAACAATGTCAAAAAAAGATGTAAGGAGAAAAATGAAGAGGACAAAAGATATTAGTGCTTCTAATTTTCTAGCAAGATGATGACGATGACGATGATGATGATATTCATTCAATCATGTCATATTTTTGGTGATTCTATGGACCAGCTCTCTCTCTATTTTCTGATTTTGTACTACTTCTTCAGTTGGTTTATGCTCTGGCTAGTGTTGGTTTTGCTCACAAATATAATACAGGAATTTTTCATTGAAGAACAGTTTTGAAATTACTAGAAAGACTTCTAACCCTTTCAATTATCATATGTTTAGGAACAGGATTCAGTAATGTGCACACAGTGCATGCCAAGCTTGTTGAGGAGCAAATAATAACAGTACATTCCAGTGACCAGTTGTTTTCAGTGATTATATTATATTTTTGCTTGTTTCCTAGTTAATAATAATAATAATAATAATAATAATAATAATAATAATAATAATAATAATAATTGTAAATTGAATAGTTTCAAAATAATTGTCAAATGACTTTATATGAATGTCTTTTAAGTCATGACTGAAAAATAGCATTTGTTTTTACTTCCTCCTTAGATAAATTACAGGAAAGATTTTGATAATCAGAAGAATAAGTTCTACCTACCATTAGACATGCTGAATTTAGTACATGCCAGAAAAGCCCAGTCTTTGATCAGTGATCAGGAATATAGACAACTGATTCATGATTATACATCGCTGTCGGAGGATATGAGGCTGCAGTGTGCTAAACAAGCTTACAAACTACAGAGTGAGGTAAATTATGGTTCTGCATACCATGTTTAATTGAGGCTTAAACAGTTTCTCTTAGACATAGAGCCAGATCCATCTTTGAAGAAATAGCGAAAATCACATTTGAAAATTCAAATCAAAGTGGGGCTATGCCTAAGCCATTTAAAGTATAGTTTTGTAATAATAAGTTATAGTTTTATAATTCATTTTCCTTCCTTAATCAGTATAAATCAGGGGTCTCCAAACTCTGGGCCGTGGCTCACTAGTGGTTTGCAAAATCAGAAAGATTTGGGATTCTGGTATAAATATACCTCCCCATCTGGTCCTAGGAAAATTTAAAGACTGAGTTTTAAGAATATATTTTCTAATATATTTATGTACTGTAAGTACTGGATTTATATGCTGCTCAAATCCAATAGATCTCTTGAATAGTTTATATTCAGTTCTTAAAATAACACAGCAATTTCTGGAGCTCCTCAATAGTCCGAGGAGCTCTGCTTACTTGGTGGACAGGGAAATGTTGTTCAGATGCAATTACATCACAGAGCCACTGTCATCCTGATATTCCAGCTAACAATTAAATCTCAGTGGAATTGCTTAGGAATCTCCCCTAGTATTTTCTGGAAATGAGCTGGATTCCATAAATGTCAGCAATAGTCCATTCTCCTTGTTGATGTCATTGACACTGTGTAATAGAAATCAGCACTATTTTACCATGACAAAGGACATATTTTAATCAGACTGTGTTGTGGATATAACATGCTATCTCCCATGTTAGTTTGGGCTACAACAGTAATTTGGATTCCTGACAGTCCAACCAGAAGTGATAGGTTGAAATTCTCTAACACCATGAGCTAGGGAACGCTACCATCTTGACAATGGAATCTAGCAGCCCAAGAAAGGACCCTGCCCACCACCAGAAGAAATGGTGCAGCAACAGCAGGACCCACTTGACCTAACCCTGGGCCCAGTGCCTCGAGTCTCTTGTAGAAGATTATGGATGCCAGTAGCTACTCTATTTCCCTAGCTCTGAGATCATGGTTTCTGCCAAACTGAAATTTGGGAGGACACATTTTGAGGTGAACAAGTAGCTTTTGTTGGAATAAGCTAGATCTATCATCTCATCCACATCAAACTGTGGACAAGAAAGGATTATTTGTTACAGATAGACTTGACATTAAGAAGCAATAGCCAAAAGGGCTTCCAAAAATCTGGATATGAAGGTTTCCAGGCTCCATAGATGGAGACTGGTCTCAAATACCCTTTCCCACAGGTAGGCTGCCGATTGTCTTTCTTTTTATGACTCAGCAGTACCTATTTTTTTGTATCTTTTAGTAACTATTTAAAATGTGTAAACTATATGTGTGTGTTCATGCACATGTACATGCATACATGTAATACCCACTGTTACAACCGTGACATTAAAAAAGGAGTCATGTAATGTTTTTGGGGTGAGTATAAACATGATCATTTCATCAGTGTAGGGTTTTTAATTGATATGAATGATTTTTAGAGGAACTATCAAAAATAATTTACAATTTTATACATAATCGACTTCAGAATTAGGTATTGTTTTCTGCCAATAGTTAGATGAAAGATAGATAGATAGATAGATAGATAGATAGATAGATAGATAGATAGATAGATAGATGATAGATAGATAGATAAATAGATAGATAGATGATAGACAGACAGACAGACAGACAGACAGACAGACAGACAGACAGACAGACAAGACTGGGCTAATGTCTTGTGCATTTAAATGAAAGTGTGTTTAAATGAACCATTTATCTGAAATGGCTTTCTGCCTGAGCAGGGGATTGGACTAGAAGACCTACAAGGTCCCTTCCAACTCTGTTATTCTGTTATTCTGTTCATGAAACAAGGAAATTCAATTCCAGTATGGTTGAAGGTTATATATGTTTCATGCAGCAGAAGTTATTTATAATGAAAGCATTTGAATAACCACTTCTTAGTTCTGTGCTATCAATTAGTTTTGATTGGTTTCTCATAGAATTTATACCGATCTGACTTGAACTTTATGAGAGGAGTTGGCTGTATCATACCTGGGGCCTTGGAGATTGAAGCAAAGAAGAAAGCTTCTGAACTCATCAGTGAGGTAACAAAAGATGTTTTTGATTTCTTCAACTACAAACAAGGTTTTGCCAGATGTCTGTGTAAAACTGACAAAGAGGCTTCCTGATTAAGGGTGGGCTCTCATTCCCACCCTCCCTCTTTATTTGATCATTCAATTTATATCCTGGATGAACTGAATGGAGTTCAAGGTTTTCCAGACCTTGATAACTACTTTCAGAAACTTTCTGTTCTGTAATCAGGACCCAAGTGATTGGTACATTAGGGTGATCCTTTGTAGAAGGAAATGCTCCTTTCCAGATGAAAGGAAGCCTGTGTTTTTATATTAGACATAGAATCACATTTCTCAAAACCCAAGTGACTCGATATAAGTGGCCTGGAAAGAGAATTACTCTTCCTCATTACTATGCACTCTCTCCCTCTCCCTCTCCCTCTCCTGCTCGCTCTCTCTCTCATCTCACTCTTAAGTTTTTCTCCAGAGCAAAAGAATGGGTCAATAATAAGGCAAAATAAAGACCAAAATAGATATAATGGCAGAAACCACATTTTAAAAATGTGCATGTCATTTTCTTTCATGTATAAACATGGTGTAAATGTTTTTCGTTAAAAGATCCTAGAGGTGAAGATAACTGAATCCTCCTCCTTCTTGCTCTCTTCTTGCTCATAGTTCCAATCCCTTTTTAATGTCCCACCTGAAGAAGCCTCTCTTGTTTAAAAAGGCCTTTAAAAGGCAGAAAAGATAGAGAGATAGGGTGTTCGGCTTTCATCCTTTTGAGGCATGTCCTATTCCATATGTGTTCTTAATATATGATTAAACAGACCCAACCTGCCAGCCTATTTATCCTATGGAAGCCCTTTAGACATGTGAATATAGAAAAGGTCCAACTTTTTCTAGCTCTAATATAAGTGTTTTATTTCTGTCAGGAATTTTAGTAAAAAAATATTAGATCTAAATGGATTCAGTTCAAAGATTCTAAGTGAAGAGATTATCTGATCAAATCTACTTTGAGTTGAATCATACATTTGAGGCTCTACAGCACCACAATAAACTGATGGGTAGACCAAACCAACTAAGCCAAAAACTGGGTTGTAAAATTTCCAGTCTAAAGATCACTGAAATGATTGCTTAACCAAGAAAAAGTCACAATAATATTTAATTATTTCTACTTCAATTAGACTAGGTCTGGAAGTTTTAATAATTTTGTTTTTTAAAAATACTGAAGTCTATAAAATATCTGTTGCTTATCATTTCCACCAAAATGCTAAGATGGAGTTCAGTAGAAGTAAGGCCAACTACTACTGTAATCCTTGTTCATTTTTTAGGGAGTCTCTTGATTTTACTATACAGGTCCAGTTAATATGGAGGCAAGAAATTAAAATGATATACTGTACAGGTGAATAGATTGCTGCATGTAACATATTCTGTGTAAAGTACTAGCCAAATCTGTAGTATTGAAAATATAATGTCCTTATCTTGCATTTTTCCTTTTGTCTGCCTCTCGCGGTGTGAATTCAGAGTAAATACCGTCAGCAAGCAAATTCCTTCAAGTACACATCAGTGACAGACTCTCCTGGCCTCCTTCATGCAAAATTCAGCAATATGATTGCTAATGAGGTAGGCTCTGCTAACATGGATCAGAAAACACACTCTTTAAAATGCAATATGTGGGGAGGGAGGAAAACAGCACGCTCTGAGAAGTGTAATATACTAAAAAAAAAAAAGGGGTGGGTGGGAGAAGAGAGAAAAGCACCATCAATTTATCCTTTAACATTGTGAGATCATTTTTATCATTCCTAGAGAAGCTTTTAATACCTCTTTGTCAATCAGACTGACAAAGAAAACAAATCAGAGCAGTTATTTCATAGGGATTCGTGCAAATGACTTCTCTTTTGTTCTTGAAAGCAGCCATAATGCAAAGGGGTATACTGGAAGGACAGTCTCAAAGATAGTTAACATCAATGTGTTCAAAAACTCACTTAAAGTACCAGAGGCCAAGAATCTTGCTTCTGATTTCTTAAACTATTCAGAAGACCCTTGCAGATTCATTTCACATTTAAAATGAAAATAATATAAAATCTGCATCAGGAAACTGTTTGGTCCCCTAAATTTCCTTGTTATGGTTTTTTTTCCAGAGTAACATTGAATGTTTATGGAAATTCCATAAAATAAGGCTTTAGAAATCATGGACTGGTGCTGTCTTATTTCTGTAGTTTATAGATCCATTCTTTTCAATAACATTTTTTTTAGCATTGTAATGTTTTTTCAATTGATAAGATCAATTAGTTAACAAAATATTGATTGATCCAAAACATTAAATGCAGAATATATGATTACATATAACATAATAAATTAGATTAATGGGTAGATTTTGAAATCTTTTAAATGTAATGTTTGTAAAAAAAAAAACAAGAGATGCAATGTAGACTATGCTTTTATTATGCATGAGAGAAAATGTACATCATCTTTTTTGTAAAGATAGCTGTTGGCATGAGGTTATGATTTTCTTTATTTCTATTTATTTCTATCCTTTAAAAACTCAGCTGTGTATTTGTTGGCTGAATGCAAGGAACAAATGTTCCTCTTTATACAGACATGCTGACTAAAATGTTTCCAATACTGGGAGGTTCAAAAAATAGCATCCAGATTGAAATCTTCCCCATTTTGGAAGATCCAAGGATTGAGTCGATATCAGCTGGTTTTTCTTCTATTTCAAAAATAATAATAGAAAAATGCAACTGTTTTAGGGAAAATCCACAAACCTCCAGCTATTTTTTTTTATTCCTAGCATTTTCTCTTCAAGTACAGAATCCACTTTTTCAGATCAAATGAGTGATGATCCATTGGTTGGAATAGAAATCAACTGATCAACTTTTCGCCCAAGCCTGACATCATGGGCTAAGAGTGACTAGCTCAAAATCATACAATCAGCTTTCATGCTTAAGGCTGGACTAGAACTTACAGCCTCTGGCCTGGTGCCTTAACCACTAGACCAAAGGGGTCTCTCCTACAGCTATATGTGCCATTGAAAAAGAACAGTATGGATAAGATTGACACCCTAAAATTTTGTTTCATCTGCCCTCATCCTTTCTCTTTGAGTTATTGTGGGCAATTTCTCTTTTAGTTTGCACCCAGTATACCCCCAGTCATTCCCGATATCAAGATCAGAGGAAGTATACATACTATTCAGTACAGCTAACAAAAATGTAGCTTGATGTTTATTTATTAAACATCAGCAAACATCAAAAACATTTGCTGGCAAAAAATGGGATAAAAGGCAGGCAAAAACAGAGAAAGAGCAAGACGTGAACAACAGGCAACAAATTACATTATTTGTATACTTAGATCTAGGCACAGGAAGTTTCCAAAGTTGTTAGTGGGGACAGCCCCACAATGGCCTGTTATTCCATTAGCATTAACCCTTTCATGTATATTATTATAATTGTGTATATAATAGTGGCAGAATAGAAATAGAAAGTAGGACACTGACAAATCCCTCTTCTAGTCTGAGCATGCAATGAATATGAAAGAAATAATGTAGTGGTGGAAATGATGTATCTACTGTGAAGAAAACAGTATCTATCTATCTATCTATCTATCTATCTATCTATCTATCTATCTATCTATCTATCTATCTATCTATCT
>JANHFK010003288.1:114735-129570 GCA_036250565.1 Sibynophis collaris | reverse complement strand
ACTCACGAGAGAGAGAGAGAGAGAGAAATCTGTCTTCCTAAACAGATCTGAATCCAGGCTTGTTCATCTATTTAGCCAGGTTATCTTATCTTTAAAAAAAGTTTCAAGCACATGGGGGGGGTGTATCTTGCTCTAAAGCTGGAGACACCAAAGCTTGAAAAACAAATGGGAAAAAAAGACTTGCCCTCGTAAACTCCAGTCCAACAAAAATATGTTTAAAGCATCACTGAATATTCGAATATTCTGGGTGCACGGGATGTTCTCTTAGGTGAGGTATTTCAGAAGCATTGTACCTAAGGTGTAACTGCGGGGTGGGGGTGGGGGGGGTGAACCATCCTAAAATAACCACATGGCGAAGTCCGTAGCAGGCGCAGACTTCCTGCCGCGTAGCAGCACCTCTTTTTATACATCCACCGCGACTAGTGCAGGGAACGCTCTCCTCTGATTTGGGATGCAGGAAGTGTAATAATATATCAAAGTTTCCACCGCTAGACAAGTCCCCCGGCTTGCCTTGAGGGGTAAGGAGGGGGAAAGGAGCCGCACAGCCATCAGATTTCTCTCCAGCTAGTCAAAGTCTTCTTACCTGAAAAGTAGAGAGAAGCACCTGCAAGCCACTACTTCCTTGCTCAGCCATGTTGCTGGGCTTGAACTCACCCCAAAAATTTTAAAATCCCAACAGAAGGGTTGGTTTTTGTTTTTGTTTTAAATCCAACCGCTGTTTTCTCTGCCCTGATCAAGAGAGCAACTCAATCCCGATCAGGAGAGAATAAAACGAAAACAAGAAAAAAAAATCAAAGCAACACCATTCTAGACCTTCCTTCACACACGAAACAGATACACATATAACAGACACATGCATCAGCTTCCCACCCAGATCTCCGGCCTCTTTGCTGCTCTCCCAGTGTGGCAGAGAGATTAATTCCTATATAAAGAATCCAGGGGATTAAGAAAAGCTCTCGGCAAAAGGTCTGGGTGTTTAGTGCACAGCCAGAGGCATGCAGGGTGGCTGGCCAGGAGGGGAAGAGAAGGGAAAAGCAGAGAAAGAGGCAAATTTGCATAGTCCTCCGGGCAGGGGGACCGAGGAGTGGGTGGTTGAACTTGGCTGCCTGACAGGCATTCTCAGCTGACTGGCTGATCAGTTCCAGAGGACCTTCTGAGGCCACTTGGTGTGTCTGCTTCTGTCCCAGTGAAATCAGAGAGGCCTGCAGATGGACACGAGACACACAAGTCCAGGGAAGCCATGGGGCACACAGAAGGAACATTGGAAAGCTCTTAAAGACACACTTCAAAATTAAGGCTCATCCGTCAGGCTAACTGTGGTTTCTTCGGTCTTAGTTTAGTGGAGTGTGCAAAGAATAATTGTACAGTCCACTTTTTTTGACGGTGACATGTACTGTATGAGCCCAAGTCATCGGGGCTTGTTAAACAAATCACAGCTACAGTACAAGCACAACTTTGTTTCCGAGAGGGGGAAGCTCATTGGTGCCAGAAGCATTCTGGATGATACCAATCTGCTACACTGCTTGCATGCTGCTAAGTTACTGAGTGAACAGGAATATAAGAAAAGCTCGAGAAATATCTGTTCTCAGTACAATCTTCCTATGGACATGGTTAATCTAGTTCATGCTAGAAAAGCCCAGAATCTCATCAGTGACCAGGAATACAGGAAAAGATTGCATCAATACACAGTGCTCCCTGAAGACTTGAGGATGAAGTGGGCCAAAAGAGTTCATTTACTGCAGAGTGAGGTAATACATATGCTTGAATGTCAGAGATAAGAATAGTGTAACACCTGGACAATTATCTTGGACAGCCAATAACAGAACAGTGCCGGGTGAATCAAATTAAGTATTGATCACTTTACTAAATAAATAAGTTGTTTGGTATACAATTATACCTATTAAAGCTTTTCTGCACCTGTATATTTTGAAGGACAAGGTTGATTAATAAATTCAGAAAGTTTTTTTTCCAGAAGTTATGCTAAAGGATTATATTAATTCAGTTTTGGATTTGAATTAATAAATAAATAGGATATTGACATAAATACTACAGGAAGTATTATTGGCTGAAGGCTTAGCCTAAATCAAAGCAAAAGCATATAAGTACTTGTTTTTCTTACTTCACTGTACATTTGATAGATTCCAAACTCAACTGGATCTTTTCAATGCCAACTGATAATAAGGTTGGACAATCACCCTTGAATTTTTCTCTAAGCATATACTAAAACAAAGCATTTTTTTCCCACCATAATGAAGCAGCCCTTAACTGATATACTAACTAAAACAGTTAAGGGCTCCTTCGTTCCTTTTAAAGGATACTATAGCATTTGTACAGGTGTATAGTTTAAGATTTGTATAAAGAGAATCATAGGTAGTTGCACTCATTGATCAATGAGTACTGAGCATCCTCTGATAAAATTGGTTGTATTGCTGAGCAATGTTTGAGGCAGTATATTTCAAGACATATCTTTTAAGATAAGCATCTATACTACTAAAATTCTCCTGTCTGGTTGTAACCTAAAGTCTGTTTGTAAGCTATAGTAGCCTTTGGTGAGATGGGCAACATACATGTTTGCTTGTTTGTTTGTTTATTTGATTGATTGATTGATTGATTTACAGTACACCATAGGGCAATGACTCTTTTTAAAAAATCAATGTATCTACAATGTACAAAATAGGCTAGCTTAAAAATGCATTCAAAATCCAAGATCCATTACTCCTGTGGGATTGAAATATCAAGTTCTTTAGATCAGTAGTATTGGCCATGCTTCTGTGGTCAGCCGCCGTTACATGATTGCATTCTCCAATGCTTCTTTTCAGCTTCCCACAACCAAAGTTAATGGGGAAACTAGCAGGAAGTCAGAACTTGCTTCTGCTCTCACTGCTTTTTTGCCTGTCCATGATCATTCTCTTTATCAGTTTAGGTAAGGAAACATCTCAGAAAAAATGGCCCCAAAATGATGTCTATTCTTTCCTAAATTTGTCAGTGATACATTATTTATTTCAAAAGGAACAGATGAATGCATTAAAAAATCATCCCAGTGTCTCAGAAAATATAAATATTTAAATGTGAATATAAATCCATGTCCTGTGATACATTCTCATATTTTGGTTTTGTTTTCATTTGATAGTTTTCCTACAAATCTGATCTGAATTGCATGAAGGGAGTTGGCTGGATGCCTCTAAGATCCCCTCATATAGAAAATGTGAAGAAGGCTGGAGAACTCATCAGTGAGGTACTGCTAACTCTTTCATAGGATTGTGCATCTGTAAGATTTGTAGGCCTCAAGATTCTTTCTTATAGAATCATTATGATTTGCAAGCCTGGACTAAAACTGATTTCCTGGTTTGGTTTACCTAGTGGGGCTAATAGCTATATTAGTCACACAAAATCTGTTAGATTCCAATGAACCTATAATGAAAATGTTACGTTATAAATGATATCCTTTGTATGGAATCTTCTTTATTATACTTCATCATGATTGCCCTTTATTCTGTTTGCAGACAAAATATCGTCAGAAACCAAATCATCTCAAGTTCACGACAGTTACAGACTCTCTGGACTTTCTCCATGCAAAGAATAGTTACATTCAATGCAATGATGTAAGTGAAGAATATATGATATTGTAGGTCTTAAAAATTGTCCTCAATCTCATGCAATATGACTTAGAACCATGTCATTAGAAGAAATGTTATTGCTACAAATTAGCTGATTGTTGTTGGCTGTCAGATGTGTAGTAAATTGCAGAAAATAACAATGGCAAAATATGTTGTGAATTTTCAAGAATATTACTTTATTCTTAATTTATATATTGGACTTTAGGAGGTTTCTTTTAATTGCAACATTGAAATCTATGAACTAGAAAATACACATGTAGCATTCATTACATCTCAGCCCATGAATTTGTTCTGACCATCAGAAATGAATGAAGCTCATAATCTTTCCACCACGGTTATGGACAGATAGACGATAGAGAGATGATCAATTCTGCTTATTCTAAATTTCCAAGTTGTTTAGGGCAGGTATATAGCTTAATTACTCTATTAACATTTGGAAGTAAGCAGATCTCAAATTATCATGGATTTTTTAGAAGACTACTGATCATCATAGTTTTGCTTTTCTGGCACTTAATCTGAGTTCTAGAGGTATTTGAACAATGTCATAGGAATTTATTATCAGGCGAGATACACAAAAGTTTTGTTAACTGACGTAGTCCATATTTTGTGCAGTGCCAAAGAATTTGCAAAGACCAAACTTCTGATTTTGCCTGCAGAGTTTTGCTTGGACAAAATAGAGATAGCATTTTGTATTTTTTAGTGGAAATAAAGCTTTGCCTAAGGTAAGTATAAGCATAAGTTAGTGCTATATGCATTCTGTATTGCCTTTCTTGGAGAAAATAGAATTTTAGATATTGTGGGACTACACTAAATATTGTTTGTCCTAACAGCGGCTTTATCGAGCTGGCCATTTGGACAACATGCACAGATACACCCTGCCCCTTGACCGTCCTGACCTCATAAGGGCACGGCTCAATGCACTCCACATCAGTGATGTAAGTAATTGTTCTTTTTCATTTGGAAGTGAATCTCGTAATCAGTATAATGAGAAAGATTACTTCTCATAAAATTAAAGCTATGTCGAGTAATATCATTTTGAAACTATACTACAAGTAAAAAGAATATTGCAGGATCAGATCTGAGTTGGTCACTGGGACCAAAGGTTCATTTTTCCAAGCTTTCGGGCTCATGCTGGAGCTCATGTTCAGGGAACTTATCTCTCTCCAGAAAGTACACAGATTGGATCCTGAGACACGTATCTTTGCCTTCCTTCATGTAAAAGAATACTGATGCCTGCCATTAAATGCCATAGACTAATTTCAGAGATTAAAACATTCTGTAACAATGAATAGACCATGTTTCATTGTGAACTGTTAAATTATATGCATAGTCATGTGAAAAATTGATATGCAAATAATTCCATAAAGTGACCCGTTTAATCAATTACTGGAATATAAAAATAGCAGAGAACAATGCTGGAAAGGCTGCTCCAACACACAAAGAAGTAGAAGCAGGTAGCACATTTTGCATTGTACACTGGCAAACCTTTCCCTCTCATGTCAGAAGAAAAGAATAAGAGAGCTATATTGCTCATGCAGTTAGAGCGGCATTGCCATGCACAGATGAATGGCACAGTTGTATGTCGGGTATGTTCTGTTTCTTCTCAGACCATTCAAATGGATCAGCATGTATCTGAACTGAAACAGCCAGTGAGTGCATGAGGAGGTGGAGATGTTGGGGGTATCTCATTAAAAATGAAACTGCTTTTGGTAGATACACAATTGGATCAGATGCCACACACAGAAAGCTGTTGAGGGAGACTGACCCCAGAGCATAGAGAAAAAGAAGAAAAAAAGCCATGTTGGTATTTGTAAAGCTGCAAAGATAGCCATAAATCAAATGAATGTAATGTGCGAGGATGAGTGCAAAAACTGTGCAAACTGTGATAAAGTAAAATGATGCATGGGGTTTCGAATCAAAGGATCTGTGTTAAGAATGAACTGCAACAGCAAGGCCAAAGATTTGCAGATTTAAAAGAAAGAAAAGGAGAGAGAGAGAAAGGGAGGGAAATGACAAATGCCTAGAACTTGAGAAAAGAGTCTAGATTTGGATCTCATCCATATTGGGAGAGGGAATGCCAAATTCTTCTAATATAAGTTCTACAAACAAATCTTAAGATTTATCTAAAACTGTTCTTTAAAGAGGTCATCTTTTATCATTTTTAGATGCATGCTTGCTTGTGTTCCATGTCATCTTATTTTAAACAAGGATACTACTGTATATCCAGACTATAGGACCAAAATTTGTTAGAATTTCAGGCCCATTCAAAAACATGGAGGTTGTATTAATTTACCTCAGAATGGGAAAAATAAATCTAAGTAACCTGAGAAAGTGGGTTCAGGACAAATTCAGGACAAAGTGAGTGGTTATCTGAGACAACAGATGTGGGAAGTGGCAGGAAAGTATGAGATAGCAGTGCACCATTACCATCCATGTGCTACTTCCTCTAAAGCTAGGCTGCTGTCTCTAGATGTAATGGAAGAGTCTACCCTTGTAACAGTGCTTAAGATGCTGCTATTAATCTGCTCAATATTATATTTGATGGGAGATTCAAACCTATGAATTTCCTTTTTGGTAGGATATGGATGAGGTGAACCCTAACCAGAAGTGCCATGATATAAACTTTGAGGTTGAAATATGATAGAGCCACAATGTGGTCCCAATCTCCACCTGGTTCATGGGTCTCCAACTCAGAGCCTTCTAGATGTTTGACATTGTTTCTATGAATGGAAGTGTCTCATTCGCAACACAGCAGAACTACCACTGGAAGTGAGACAGCAACTTAATAATCTTGACCACTCACCAAGGCTCCTCACTTACATAAGAAGAAAGTGTGGCTCCACATCTGGGTGTTGGTGAGGGTACATGCCTAGTTTTGCATCAAGGTGCAATCATAGTTGTGCAATAATGTCTAGGGGTTACTGAAGCTGAATGTGTAATGGATGGCTCTTTCACAGAGCAACTAGTTATACCAGAGATATTCCTGGGTCATCACCCTCTACTGGGCATATAAACCTATCATGGCAGACCGTGGCACCACCTTGTGAGGGGCTTCCTTTCACCCAAGACAATGTAGGAGAGCAAGAAAGCAAGATCATCAGAGTTTGAGACAGATTTAGGCCTTGCTTTACCATGCACTAGTACAGAAGCTCCTCCATTTTATGGCTTGAGAAACATGATAATGGCTAACCTTTTTGCCGTCACATGCCAAAAGCAGGGGTGGTATGGGGGGGTGTCATGCATGTGTGTGCCTACATCCATAATTCAATGCCCCTGCATTCTGACCCCCTCCCCTCGTGCATGTACACATGATGGCACGGTGGGCCCGATAGGCCCATATTTCATCCTCCCCAGCCTCCAGAAGCTTTCTAGGAGCCTGGGGAGGGCGAAAACGGACTTCCTCACCCCCCAGAGGCTCTGTGGAGACCAGACATGGCCCATTTCCTGACTTCCGGTGGGACCGGAAGGCCTGAAAATCAGCTGGCCAGTTCGCACATGCGTGCTGGAGCTCAGCTAGGGCAACGCTCACGTGCCCACAGATATGGCTCCGCGTGCCACCTGTGGCACCCGTGCCATAGATTCGCCATCATGGTGATAATCCATAGCCCATTTTCTGTAAATCTTGGCTTTCTGGAAATTGAAGATTATTCCCATCACCTTTTCTCAATCTGAGCTAAGCTCTTGAGAACGTACATAATAAAATTGACTTCTGAGGGAGGTATGGTGAATTGATTTTGTGAAATCAGAACTGACGACTGTGGTAAAGACCAAGGAACCGATGAGGAGACTGATTCACTGAAACGTCTATGAATAAGGAGAGGATGGCAGATCTCCCACATGTGCTCCAGATGGCTGCTCCTTTTGAGGAGACTGCAGGACAGTGATTTTCCAAGTGTTTGAGACGATGGATCACCATTTTGCTTGCAACTCCAGCAGACTCTTTTTAAGGGCACTGAGTTCACAAACCTCATTTTTAAAAAACTACAGTATATAGTGGTTGGGAATGATAGAAATGTAATCCAGGAAGGGTATAAAGCATCCTTAGCTACAAGGATTTGCATTTTAGAAGGATTCAGAAGGAGAAGCTGCATTGGCACCGTCTAAGCTTGGCACCCTAGGCTTCTCAGCCTATTTTGGGGTTGGCCCTGAGTCAAACAGAGAGAACTGGGTGGATTAGCTATAATACTTGCTTAGAAGATTTCAGGGTAAAGAACTTCACATTACATGGTCTTCATGATGATTTGAGTCGAGACCTCTGAATTATGTGGCAATGCTGAACACATGAAGAGCTGTTCTAGTGTGAAACCGTCCATGTGTTCAGCTGCATTCCTATGTTCAGCTGTGTTCTTTTCATAATTTGCATTTAGCTAATGCCTTAATCATATCTACTCTCTTATAAAGCATCTCACTACTTTAGATAGTTTGATGGAACCAGCAGGGTTTGGAGACAGCACAGAAGGCATTAAAAATGTTTGAAGTTATACATAGTGGAAATGCAGCACTGAAATGTCTCTGCCGTAAAACCCAAATGCCACTGCTAAATGTTTCAAAAGACAGAATAGGGGCAATGCCAATGCAATATTGATGTGTCTAATGCATCAAAGCAAACTTTAATTATGACGTTTGTGACTTTTTCAAATAGGACATTGTATGTGAAAATGTGAAGGGATGCATGCTAGCTTTTGAGTCATAAATAAATGATTGTAATAGAATCAAATATTAATTAATAAAGCCACAACAGATATGTAAATAAGATTAATTGATTTTGTTTCCCCTTTGCTTTTCCATTTCTCAATGCAGAAACTATATAAAACATCTTGGGAGGAAACACGGGCAGCTGGCTATGATTTCAGATTGGATGCCATCCCTTTCCAGACAGCTAAAGCATCTAGAGAAATCGCCAGTGATGTATGAAACATTCAAGATGTATTTTTTTTTTTTTTGGCATTTAAAATCCTTTATACCCTAGCATATCATCCATGGTTTTTCCTATACAGTTTCAAGGAAAGAACCTGTTTTCAATGCCATAAGGATCCCACAATAACAACAGCCCCATATATTAGATTCACTAATACTCCCATTGAACTGCATATGAAAAAATTATGATTAATATGCTGTGAGTTGGGCCTGTATTTTATTTCACATTCGTTTACATGTATTTATTTATAAATGTACGTATTTATTCAGTCTATCATTCAGTCACTCAATCAAATGAAAAACCCTGCGAAAGTTCAGGGAGAAATTAACTCTTCTTGCTGTTGTTCAGTGAGATGACATTAGGGTACATGTGCTCTTCTTGTCAAAGGAAAGGACAATACTTTTGGCCCATTTTGTTCTATTTAATGAATTTGTGAAGAGTTTAAAAAAATCAAAACTGATGCCTTAAGCCTTCACGGACTTAAAATATATCCACAAAACCTTGATTTCGCTTTCTCCTTTAACTTTTCCTAAAATTTTTATGTACTGTAACATAATTAGCTGTATACCTTGTGTAGGGTACAAAGGCAGAGAATGGTTCCTTGCTGGAAAAGATTCCATATTCCTGCTATGCCTATATGTGCTGCTGGATGCTCTGGTGAAGAGCTCATCCTAGATTTTTATTTTAAATTGTGTAATTATGTGTGTAATAGTTGCTTTAAATATATGCTTTCTACATATATTCTTCAACTGCAATGAAATGTTCCCAATCTAAAAACAATTTCTGCAAAATAATTAGCATGGTGTACCATGATTTTAGCATTGATGCACTTATAGGCTAAATGTCAAATGCTTATGGCATAATATGAAATTATGTGAAACTATGCTTCCGTATGGTTGTATAATGACATAAACATCCCTATGTCTCAATATTTTTTTAGTTCAGGTACAAAGAAGCTTTCCTAAGGGAAAGAGGTCAACAGATGGGATTTTGCAATGCGCGTGATGATCCTAAAATGAGACACTTCCTGAAGATGGGCCACCTGCAGAGTGACAACCAATATAAAAGGGATTATTTTAGAAACAGAGCACAATTCAGAAGTCAAACTGATCAGCCAGGATTTATTCATGCAAAGAAAAGTCAGCAATTAATAAGTGATGTAAACTACAGGCAGCGCCTGCATCAATATACCTGTGACCCGGAGCAGCTGAATCTCAGGCATGCTAAACAAGCCTACAAACTCCAAAGTGATGTAAGTATGTTAGGATCTATGGCGAAAAAGCCCATTCCAGGCAAGGACATGTCTACTCAATGGATTCATTTTCAAATCCAAATGTAATGTATATATTAAGGAAGCAGCTTAGAGTTTAAAAAGTTGTCAGTAGTTCTTTTCCATAATATTATGCCATTCAAATGTGCTGGATTTCATCTTCCATAATGCCCAATATATCAAATTGAGGAAAATTTAGATATCTGTGTAGATTCTCGGCAATTCAAGATATGATTATCCCAAAGGTGCCTTTTCAAAAGGCAATTGGACTTTGTTTTTTCTTAAAGACATTTTTCCTTTGTCATCCAAGAAGCTTCTTCAGTTCTGACTGAAGTCAGATGACATCAGAACTGAATAAATTTTTGGATGAGAAGTGAAACATCTTCAAGGAAAAACAAAGTCCAGTTGCCTTTTGAAAAATCACCTCTGGGATCAAAGTTTAGATAGGAAATGCATTAAAAGGTTCAGTCACTGGAAGAGTTTTCCACAATGATGTGATGTCATGCTGATGTGGGCAGTTTAGAGGAATAAAAGATTATGGGAATAGCTCACTTGTGGAAGAGCGTGCACACACTCACACACACTCACACACACACACACACACACACACACAATGATGCTAATGCATTTAGGAAAGAAAAAAATAGTACTACTAAAACCAAAAAATTATTTCCCCCAGTGCATGAGGAAGGCTCCTCCAAATAAATCCAATTCCTCCGTGCACCTGTAAGTTGGTATTATTGCAAGTGAAGAGATACAAAAAGATTTAAAGATAGTTGTATATATACACATATATGCACATTTCAACATTTATTCTCAACAATAACTGGTAATATATTCACTTCAGAAAAGAGAACAAAAAGAAAAGACTGTAATACATGTTGACATCTTGAGTCTTGCCCATCTCTTCTGTCTTAGCAACTATTTTCTTGTATTGTATAAAGTGTGTGTGTGGTCTTTTGTTAATAAACAAGCCATGTTTGCTATGTGAATAAGAAATTCAAGTGTTTTCAATGGCCGAGGCAAAGAAAAGATCTGGCTTCCTATTCTGTATACAGGACCAGTTTTATATTAACATTCTAAGATGGGAAAACTCCACAGCACCTGATTTTGGAGAATAACTAAGGTGGCACAGAATTGCAGTATTCTGTCACCTATCGTTGCCTGCTTCCTGGGGTCACCATTTTCCTTTCTAGGCCTTTAGTGTGTGTATCTGTATATATATATATATATATATGATTTGCTTCATTTGATTTTAAGTATTAAGTCTTGGAAGATCCATGCAATTAGTACTTATTTTATTTACTAGGTCAAATACAAATCTGATTTGAATTGGATCAAAGGTATTGGCTGGACTCCTCCAGGTTCTTACAGAGTGGAAATGGCCAGAAGGGCTGCAGAGCTCGCATATGCTCAGGAAACAGAATGTCAAGAAACCCAGGAACAGGTTCATAATCCAGATTATGTAAGTGAATGGATAGATGACCTAAGCAATATTCATTATAATTTTTAGAAATCAGGTGCAATAATTATTGTATCTGATAGTCAAGCTTCGACTACAGATCCATTGTAAAAGAAACAGGAAGATGAATGGCAATTAAATATAGGAATACAGGATCTGTTGGAATCAAGTCTGATCCCAGTATGCATCTGGGTCATCCCCTAAACTATTATTGGAAACAAGTACAGCTGAACTTGTGCCAGGTCTGTGAACATCTCAGTATTTCAGCTGGTTTGGATCTATTTGGAAATCATTATTAGAGTCATGAACATTTGTAGGTTATCACTGGAAGAAATTTGGAATAACCAAGCTATAAAACTATAGTTTTGAACAGTCAAAATACACAATCCTAGAAAGATAGCTTTAGGACAACATAATATATTGTTCAATATATTTGCTACAAATGGAATGACACAATAGTCTTTGTGAGGAGATAACATTCTGAATCTATTGCAATTGCAGGAGACAATAACAGAAGGATCCCAACAACTCCAGCTGAATCCTGATGCAGCAGAAGTTCTGCAAATGAAGAGAAGAAAAATGAAACTAATTAAGAAATGAACAGAAATACTGACATCTGTCTAAGGAAAATGCACACATTTCTCTCAAAATCATGTAGCTATTCTAATCTCCTGAGAAGCAGAGTAGTGCACTGTTCAGAAATAGTTATTACAAAAAAAGACCTTTGCAAACCCTAAAGGAGTGATTTAATATTAAACTTTATATTTTTGCATGAAAAACTGTACCTGGTTTTTTAAAGCTATGTATTATACAATGTAGTATTTATGACAGCAAATTAGATTAGTACTAGATGACTGGCAGGCTCAGCTTTGTACTAAAAATATAGGAACCATGATTTGCTGAAAGGAAAAATATATATATTTGTACTGAAAATAAATCAGTGGAATCACTTTCCAAAAAGTCTACAGTTATTTTGTTGATTTGTTAATGATGTTCATTTCTGAATTCCTATGTGGCTAAATTAATTCATGCCAGTGGGCACTTTTGCCTCCTTTAAAAAAAAAACCTGACTAAAAGATAGAGAAGATTAGAAATGCAGTGGCTAGAGGAAACAGTTTAATCTCCCATCTGTGCAGAAGTCAGTTTAGAACAAGATTCGATATCTTCCTTTACTGCAAGATATTCATTATATAAAATAGCATAACATATCGTTTGATCTTCAGCTGGCCTGATCATGCGAGATTACTGATATTGGAGGTTTATTGTTATTCAATCAATGTTTGTAGAAACAAATGAAAAGGAAATTCTGGAGATTTGGAAGCAAATATAAATAGGTTCTTTTGAGTCAAATGGTGTGTGAATTCATACAATTTTGATATTTATTTGCACTGCATACCTCCTGGTTTCTGAATGTAAATCTAATTTCCCCGTTAAACGACTGAGGTCTTCTGGGCAAACAATTCTTGATGCAACTACTTTTTATTATGAAGGTTATGACTGTGTTTTATAGCCTTAATATCTCAAATGATTAAAAATACAACAATAAAAAAAATAAATTTTGTACATTACTTTAAGCAAAGGGTTGCATATTTACTTGGCTATTACATAAACAAGCTAATTCTAGTCAAAATACTATTAAAGTATTAGAGTTTTCATTTCTGGGTAGAAATTTGGCTAAAAATACTTGAGAGTTGAAATAGAAGAGAGAAAAGGATGAAATTTTTGAAAGGATAAATTACTTGATCTACCATTTTTCCTGTTTTGATGACTACCATTCTTAGTTGTGAAAATTAGACTCGCGTGTAATTTTTGTTCTAATCCAGTTGAGAAATCTTGTCACTCGAGTATAAACTCCTGGTTTATTTTTTAATCCACACTGATCTCCCCAGCTCACAATTCCATAAATATAGTAAGTGTCATTGGTAACACATGTTAGGGGGCCTCCTGAATCGCCCTAATGCAATAGATAAAAAAGAAAATTAATATTGACAACAATAAAAAAACAATTAACACTAACATTTTATACTTGATCCTGAAGAATTAACATTAATGGCAAAGAAATAGGATCTTGGATTAAATAAATTAATGACTTCTGAAATATAAATCATTACATTCAAAAGTGATGGTTTTAAAAGCAAAGTATCAATTTAGATTTAGAAGCTTATCTGGAACTAAAATAAAAATATAAAGAAGATCAACTTGGATGGTGCTAGACTTCTGGAAGCAGAGAGAGAAATCTGCCCCACTCTACATCAAGGGGGGCTGTGTGGAGAGGGTCTCCTCTTTCAAATTCCTGGGATTCTACAGCCAAGATTTCACCTGGAAAAATAACACGTTCCAGGTGGTCAGGAAGACTCAACAGAGACTCCATTTCCTTAGGGTCTTGTGGAAAAATCAGCTGGAACAACGATTGATGACTTCCTTTTACCAGTCTACGATAGTTGTCCTCACATATTGTGTTATGGTATGGTGTGCTGGCTTGACAGCCACTGACAGAAAGGCATTACAGAGGGTGATGAGCATAGCACAAAAAATCATGGGCTGCCCCACTCTGCCTTAGCAGAATGAGGAAAATCATCAGGGATGATTCACACCCTGGTCAGCACTTCTTTACTCTCCTACCATCGGGCAAGAGATATAGAAATATAGCCAGCCAAATGAATAGGCTGAAAAATAGCTTTTATCCGTGGGCCGTCAGACTTCTGAAAGCAACATAACACCATAATTAGGTTTAATATTTTAACTTTTGTATTGTTTGTATTTTAACTAACTGTGAACTGCCCTGAGTCCCCCCAAAGGAGAAGGGCGGTATAAAAGTCTAATAAAATAAATAAAAATAAATAAATAATACCGGTTCACTGAAATTACTCAAAACTTCTGCTATCGGTTCTCCAAAACTGGATAGAAACTGCTGAATACCACCTTTGCTTTATATGTGTGTGCAACATCCTGCTATGTGCACATGGAAAGAAGGGAGGCTTTGGTCATTTGCCTTCTCTTGTTTCCTATCCTCCATCTGTGCCTGTCTTTAACAGTGAAGGGACACAGGGCAGAAAACATCCTGCAGCCAAGAAAACTCCACACCCATTTGCACTACTTGGGTGACCCTGAGGACACAGCTAAACCTCCAAGTGGCCTCAATGATTCTCTAAAAGGATGCAAATGACCAGCTGTCTACAAGGAATATGAATCCTTCCATTTCCCACCATCCAGACAGAGCTGAAGAAGCTTCTTGGAAACGTAGCAAAACATCCTCAAAGAAAAACAAAGTCCAGTTGTTTCCTGAAAAAGCACCTTTGGGTCTCCCATCCTTGTGGATGCTCATTACAGGAGGTCCTTGACTTATGACTTATGACCATAATGAAGTTGATCATCATAGTCAAAAGTCACAGCCCCTAAAATGGGTGACTCAATTTTACTATCTTTTTTTGCCAGTGATCGTTAAATGAATCACTGCACTTATAAAGCGAATCCATCAGGGGTGCTATTCAGCAGGTTCTGACAGGTTCTGGAAAACCAGTAGTGGAAATTTTGAGTAGTTTGGAGAACCGGCAAATACCACCTCTGG
>JANHFK010003288.1:86415-103839 GCA_036250565.1 Sibynophis collaris | reverse complement strand
TACACAGATGAAGAAGGGAGAATTTTGATGGTAGAGGTAATAATAAACCAAAAACAAGTACTTTTGATAGCAATATACGCGCCAAATAATAATAAGAATTTTATAAACAACTCCACATGAAAATAACTGAAATGGATTATGAAAATATTTGTGTGTTAGGGGACTTCAATGCAATTGTGGATGCAAAACTGGATTATAGAAGTAGGAAAGTAGGTAAAAAGGCACAGAAAACACTCCCTAGGACCTTCTTTAAAATGATAGAAGAATTATCACTTCAAGATACATGGAGAGAAATGAACTTAGAAAAAACCCAATATACATTCTACTCAGATAGACATCAATCGTGGTCGAGAATAGATATGATATGGATGACACCGGAATTAAGAACAAATGTACAGGAGATAGAAATTGAAACCAATGTATGGGCAGATCACAACCCAATGAAAATAAAATGGAAAGGTCAAAGGAAAAAAATGAGATGGATGCGGAATCAAACCATATTAAATGATAAAAGAGTTTATACAAATAATGGAGAAAGAAATGGACTTCTTTTTCAAGGAGAATAAAAAAGATGAGACTTCACTACATAATGTATGGGATACAGCAAAAGCATATATCTGGGGATTAGTGATCATTTATACAGCAAAAAAGAATAAGGAGAAGAGGCAAACACAAAAGAGATTAGCGGAAGAACACAAAAGACTGGAAATAGTTACAGAAAGAACCACAAAAAAGAAATTTAAAAAAACAAATGGGGACTTCCTGTTGATGCCTCAACAAGACTGGTTGTAAATAGCTGAGCTCCAACGAGCTCGGCGAAAAACAACCAGACGAACCGTTGTTGGAGGGTGGTGAGACTCGCCACTCGTTTTGGAGGGACAGTGGGACGACGAAGAACGCTCTATTGACCTAGAGGGACAGGCAAGTCCCTCAGAGGTTGGAGGAAATCCTCAGAGAAGACGGCGGGGGATTCAGCCATGATGGCCGATGCAAAGTCGGGGCAACAGGACAAGACTGAGCAGGAGGTGATGAATGAATAGATGAAGAGCCATCCCGGGGTGAGTGGTCACAGCTAACCCATGGACATTAGAGTCTTATTTGTGATGTTGGAAAAACTATCCTGACGGTGAATTAACGGCTGCTGAGAGGTTTGGAGCCTTAGAGAGACAGTAACGGAGAAACAAAGGAAGTGTGCAAAGGACTATTGAGATATTCATTTTTGGCTCGATTTGGAAACTAAAAATAAAATCGAATATTACATAAAACTTGGGATTAAATTTTTGGCAAGAATTTGGGGGAAAAGTTCGGAAGATCAATAACAATTTAAAAGACCTTCACCTTCTGTGAATCTAGAAGTGACATCTGGTGGTGGGATGGAGAAACTACACCCTTGGTATTTTTCTTTTGTTTTTCTCTATGGAAAGTTACTCAAGCAGCGACAGCCGGACTTGGTGAGCTCCTGGAACTGTTAGTGGTGAAAACAAAGACGAGGGAAACAACAGTAAAATCCCATCATGTCTGCTGAGATCCAGAACTTAATCGACCTACTCCAAAGATGGATGGAACAAAATACAGAGACTATACAAGAAAAAGAAGATAAATATAATCAACAAAAAGAGAAGTTTGGGGTGAATTCCCAGTACTGCATTGAGGGAAAGAATTGGAGGAAGAAAAAAATTAGGAAAGGAAAGGAAAGGTAAGGTAAGGTAAGATTAACAATAGGAAGGAAGACAAGAAAGAGAGAAATAGGAAAAGCAGACAGAATTGTGTAAATAAAGAGAAAATAGGGGAAAACACATTTAGAGATAAACAAAGATATGGAGAAATGAAAGACAAAAAATACAAGTATTACACTGGGATTTACAGTGAGAATAGAAAAATGAAAAAAAGGGGAATACATATTAAGAAAGGGAATTCAAGGGAAAAAGAAGGCAAGAGGAGTAGGAGAAATATTAAGGAGAAAGAGTAAACTTAAGAAAATTAAAGAAAGGAAACGGAAAATTAAGAAAAGGAACAAGGGGGAAGATGCACCAGGAGGAGGAATTCTGGAGGAAAATAGGATTAGGCAATCAAAGCTTGAGACAAAGAAACAGAGGGGTGTAAATCAAAAACAAAATTAATAAGCAGATGACAATGATAGAAGAGTGGTAAAAGATTCTTTCTTTTTTCCTTCTGTTGTGCACCACTAAGTTTGTTTGAAAGTAATATGGAAATGATGTAAGGTAAATACCTTTAAATAATCTAGTAAAATATGAAATAACCTGAAATAATTTGACACAATTTGAAATAATTTTAAATGGTGAATACTTACAAGGAAATGATAATAAAATGATATAATGGAATATATAAATTATTATAGATATTATATAAAGTAAATTAAATGGAGGAATTTTAAGATATGATCATCAAGAATTGTAATAATTAACTTTGTTAGTACACTTGGTTAAGAGAATACATAGGATAAGCATGAATCACTGTGAGTATCTCATATTGTTTAAATGATGTGGAAGCTACAAGATAATTTAAGATAACTTTGAAATAATTCCTAATTAATTTTAATTAAATGATAAAGATGCATGGAAGATAAAATGGTTTAAAGGTTAAGAGTAAATGATGAAATGAAACATTAAGAGCAGTTCAAAGATAATATAGATTATTATTCTAAGATATTTTTGTATTATCTGTGAAATGTATAATCACATATCGATCAATTGATAAACAAGTAATATGAGTATCAAATAAAAATTAGGAGTTGTGACTAAAAATTGGGATGAATTGTACTATTAGGTAACATGAAATTTGAAATGTCTTAAAAGGATAAATAGAAAGGAATGCTGGGGCAGGTTTGCTTCATCTATAAAAGGTATGTCTTTATGTTTGTATGTTGGAAAAATTAAAAAAAAACTTTTCAAAAAAAGGAAAAAGAACATATTTTAAATTGGGAAGTCCCAGAATTCCAAGCTAGTATGGTCAAAGTCTAGAATCTGCACTACAAGAACATTTGGAGGCAAGAAAAGCTGGATGCAGATATTTCAGAGTCAAGGAATTAATTTAGTTTTTATCTATATTATTATTTAGTTATTTTGAGCAGTGAAATTTTATGCTCCTTTAGAGATTAATGCTCAGACAGTCATGATAATTTACAATTTTTTTGGCATTATAGGTGCAAAGGTGAGCATAATGGAAATATGTAGGTATTAGCAAAAGGAGCTAAAACATTTTTTAAAAATTCCAGAACAAGATAATATTCAGAAGTGAATCAGGTAGAGGTTTCCCTAATGAATTGAACTATTAGAAGGTAAAGGATGTACAGTATAATCAGAAATGAAAGATTCTTTTACTATAGCTCAATAAAAGTAGTTTCGTATAAACTGAGTTTGATTTCATACTCTGTCTACCTATTGGGACTGAGATTGGGTTGTTATACTTTGCACATATAAATGCATTTATTTTACTATAATTTATTTAATGTACTGATTTTGAAAAATCCCATTCTAAGCAGTCAAATGCTTTACACAGATGTCAAATGTAAATAATGGAGATAAATGTAACTATTAAAAATGTTTAATAGATTTGTGTTTAAAAATTGCTTAATTTAATAATGTACTGATTGGGAATCCTTAGTTTGCACATGGTCTGACATTTTTAATAAATGTATTTAACCATTATTATAGCTACAATATATAAAATTTCATGTCTTTGTTTAATAAACAACTGATTTTTATGACTGCACTCTATTAGTGTACCACTATGACTATAGAATCTTTTCATGCTTTATGAATTGGTTCATAAATTTATAGATACAATTAAAGAAAGACTTGATGAAATGTTCTCACTTGATGAAACTATTACATCCTCATAATTAATTATGTTAATATACAGTATTTATTTCTTATATCTATTTTGAGCCAATATATAGGTACATTTATTGGATTATTTTCTATTTTATATCACTAATTATCTATCAATAGGTTCCATGATGTACCTATTTTTGTAACATTTAGCAAGTTCTTGAATAATTTCTGTAGTGCTCCATTATAATTTTGATTTGACTAACACTGGCTAATATTTAAGAATGCAATATTTTATACAATTATACTTCAACTACTTGGTTTAAAGCAAGTCTTCACAAAATATTCAATTTTAAATATTATTTAATATCTATACTGCTGTAGTTATATGAGATTGCTATTAACTGTATTTAACTTAAACTGAAGATATTCAGTCTAATAACTGAAGATATTCATATTTATCCTCTACATTTAGATATTGTTCTATTGGAATATCAGAAGACTTCCATACATAAATACTCCAGCCACACCTAATGATTGCTTAGTGCATTTATATTGCTTACATTTATGTACTTTATTCAATTTTGTCCAAATGATTCTGAAATGTAATGAGAACTAAGTAAAATGATGACAATTGTTTTCTAACTCCTGGGTTATTGTTTTATGCTTGCACATTTTCCTTCTTCTGCTACATTCCAAACTTTTTTTTTGTTATTGGTAAAATAACAATCAGACTTGAAGCTACTATTTTTATATTCTATTTTGTTTTATTTCAGGACTAAAAGTCTTTCTCAAGTATTGCTCCTATGTTCCATTGTTATACTCCATGCCTCAAAATGGAAAATGACAATCTTTTGAACACATTAGGATATTTTCTATTCATGTGAGTATATTTTACCTCTAACTCTAGGAGATTAATTTTGGCTTTTTTCCCCTCGTGGTAAACTAATTTCCCTTATCATCTATGCTTGAATTTGTCAGAATTCTTGTATGAAAATATGAATCCTAGCATACAAAATGAGACTATTCCATTCATGAGAGGATCACACCTTTGCACATTTTTGAATTCTTCTTGTGGTTTTTTTTATAGAAAGAAATATATTCAACAAAAATATGCATACAATTTCTTGTGTGTATTCATGATTGGAAATGGTAATGAATTCTAATGGGACAACCCAATTAAAGTGACAAAGTAATATAGAAATTAAAAATATAGTTTTAAACTGGAAAATCCTTGCAAATTTCCAACGGACTTTTATAATGCAATGTAAATAAATCTATTTTATATTTTGTAAACCATATGATTTATAATAGTATCTACATTTTTCAGCTTTATGTAATAGTAGTGACAAGATCATGATTTATCTTACCACGGTCACACTTTGATCCTGTGTATGGTTCAGGGCAGGAACATGTATAGCTGTTTCTGTTTCTTTTACAGATACCATTATTCTGGCATGGGCTTGCCTGGCAGGGATTTACTAGCACAGAGAAATAAATTTGAAGTTTAATTGTTTTAATTTTTTAACCTTTATCCATTTTTACAGAAACGTTTTTCACCCAGAACACTGATGTTTGCTTGCAGCGGCAGATTTATAAAGCGGTAGAGAGTTCTCAATTTTCCCCAGTTCTACATTTAGCTAAAGATTGGATTCCTTTCTTTCACTTCCCGTATTCTGTTTCTCCATTGTATAATGAATATAACGAAGTACCATCATGAGTGAAGAATTCATAAATCCAATCAGAGTCAAAGAAACTAAATCTGATTTCAGTCTCCGCTGGCTCTATATAATCGGTGCTGTATTCATCGTCATAGTCATCAGCAGAGTCTGCAGATATATCAGAAACAAAACAGACTATAACATGAATGAAAAGTAGCATTTCAAAGTTGTTTAGTGTAGCAAATATGTATTGATCTGGTGAAATTAAGCTAGACAACATTATAGAATAAAAATGGTGATTATCAGCACATTCCTATTCCTTTGCGTAATGTACTGCAGAAAACAAAACAGCATGGAGGCATATTTTGAGCCCTTAGAAGGAAGATAGGATATAAATATAATAAATCAATAACTTCAACAAGGAAATGAAACTTCAAATAACTATAATCTCTAAAGATGTGGTCTGGGTCATTAATTGATCTTTAGTTCATTTTATTTTCACAACAGTTTTTATAAAGAGTTGAAATCTGAGGCAATGACTTGGCGTAGATTGTTTCATGCAGTATAATATTTTGAACGTATGGTTACAATCCTATTATATATTTAACAAAAAAATTATACACGCATGAGCCTAATATGCTGTACTCCTTGAATAACTAGTCATATTGTTATGGAAGTTGTATTTAACTGATTGTCATTGCAGATAGATGAAAAATCTGATATTATACAACAAGATAAATAACAAAAAGTTTAATGCACCAGTTTCCTTGACACAAATATTGCTGGAATATTTTGTATTTATATCTTGAATTGTGCTTCTCTTTTGATCAGTCGTCTGTGCTCATTGTAGCTCACATTATATTATGGACAGAATAGTAAACTGGAGTGTCCAATAGAAAAAAATATTCTTGATGAAGAATGTGCATGATTTTCATTTCAACTTGAGAATAGTTCTCGGTGTTAAGTTCACGTGAATGTATACATCTTCTCCCACACACATATATATGCATGAGATGCATTTGCCAATTGTTCTTCTGAAATCTTTGTTACTATATCTCATATATAAAAAAACTTGTACAGAAAAAAACTCATAATGACATTTCAACACATATGGGAAAATGTTTAAAATTTCTTTTAAAAAGTTAGATTAGTATATATTTTTGTAGGAATAATACATAAGTCTATTTTGGGAAGTAGTCTACATTCTAAACATAGTCAATGACAAATGTTCTGTTTATTGTTGCACTTCAGGACTGTATCTCAACTTTTAATCCAAACTGGCATTGTTCAAAACCTTTTATAAGACAGTTTATTTTCCCCCTTGATATCTATGGACTACTCCTATATAATACTGTGATGTGCTTGCAACATTTGTTACGGTCTTCAAGGTAGGAGAAATGCCTTGTTAAAAGTAAATAGAGTGCTTCAAAATCCCGATTCCATTCAGAGCGCTGCTGGAATCATTTCATCACAATCAAACTAGTACTGGATAAAGTACAGGTAATTATTCTGGTGTTAGTAGCCGTATAAGAGAAGGGACATATTCATGAACAAAGGAAACAAGTAGGAGATTCTCCTTAACTTTGATCATGGTGCCACATTTCCAGTGCACAGAAACAGATCTTTGTTCATAGCAATGGCTCTCAGGATACCCATTGACAAATAGCTTTCTGAATAGCAAAGTAAAGATGGGACACAGTTCTTTCCATAGACTTTTCACAGAAGTAGTTGATTAAGATGGGTCATCCGCTCTTTCCGGCAGGTGTCAGTGTAGTTTGTTGGAACCACTGGTGAGTTTCAAAGAGTAGGTATGGTAATGAGGAGAGGGAAAATGCATACAGAGATACTTTTAAAAGCTATCCCCTAGGGCTGGGCCGATGGCCTGGTGAACAATGTGTCGCCTTGAACTGCTTATCAACGGCATTATCTTAGTTTTCTCAACTCATTCATTCGATTGCTGCCTTTATCTTTGTTCTTCCTTTGCTCTTGATGAAAAACACTTTTTTGTACAATGAATGCTTTATATTCCATATTAAAATAGAAACTTCTTTTTTCTATGGACCAAAACTGGTTCCTTGACGTTAAAAAAAAAAAGTCACCTCATTTATCGTTATGTCAAGTCAAGACTTCTTTTATTCACTCATTATTTCTCAAGAGTCAAGTCTTTGCAATATGAAAGTGCTGCAGGACTGCACACCAGGCTGAGGGATAAGGAACTCATTCCAAAATAGGGCCATTGTCTTCACGGAGCAAATAAAGTTTAATGCAAGGTAATGAAAAAGGAAAGGAGTTCATATTTCAACCTGACAGTATGTGGGATTATTTTGCAAAAGTTAGAACTTCTCTGTTTATTTATTAAACTTTGTAGTACTAAAGGTATCTTTGGCTTTTTATGTACTTCTCCCACCTCTGTGTCAAATACTATATAAAAGAAATAAAGCGTTTCCCCACTTTTTCTAAACAATAGAATCCATTTTGGTTGTATGGGAACCATCTTTATAGTTTCTCAATGCCCCATCATGGATGTCTTCTTCTTCTTATTGTTAGTTCAGTTTGTTCATTGTTCCTAATCAAGTATTAGGAATCAAGTGACATTGTGTGAACCACCAAGATCTATTCAAAATATCTCTTTCAAGATAGCTTGCAAGTGTTATTCCTTTTGCTATTGATGCTCATTTTTATGCTCATTTTTTAGTCATTTGATTTAGACTTTTTAGACTGTTTTTCAAAGCCTGCTTAGGACAAAATGTCTGCTGTGTTTGCGCCAGTATTTATGTGGAAATAATAGAAGTCAGGTTGTTATACTGTCCTACCTGATCATAACCGATCAGTTATACATTCTTCATCAACCACTTGGTATACTGATGTGTACATGGTTATAAATCTCACCCTATATGCAATATCTATCTTGATTAAAGGATTGATTATATGCAGCATTATATACTTTTTCAGGATTTGGCAATATATAAAGTAATCATCTAGTGTGAAAAATAAAACTAACTTCTGTGTCTATTATACAAATCTTTGTATGGTACAACTAGTAGTTTAATCAGCATATCCATGCAATACTTTCTTCCAGAACATGTTTTGTGGCATGATAAAAATTACTTCCATATCTATTAGAAGAGTAGCCAAACCAAAGCTTACCATGCGTTCTCAGGTGCCATATGGAGTGATTGCAAAAATATCTACTTGGCAGTCATAAAATTTTTATCAACTCTGAATCCAAGTAAAGATTAAGCATCAGTAGGGATTCTGCTGGCCAGAAGACCAGAAAAAATCGTAATATAGGATTTTTATAATATCATTATATCTACTTGCCATATTTCCTTCTTTATTTGAGAATACTGTGACCTAAATATGAATGTATGTAGGTTCAAAATGGATTTTGCCTGGTATCTGAAATTTCTAGCAATAGATAAGTTTAATTTCTTCACCATTATCTTTTAAAAGGCCATTTAATAATATTTAGTACTAATAGCTTTTGATCACAGTTTTTAACTTTTTGCACATGTTGTGTTGCTATGATGGAAGCTTGCTTTAAATTCAAAACTAAAAAAGATCCTTCCTTTTAGTGCAGCCATATAGTACATGCACAGAAGACACTTCCATTGAAATTCTTTTCAAAGCAAAAGGGTCTCTGAAAGGATCACACTAATTATTCCTTCCATATTTTAACACTGTAAATATTATGAAGTATTTGTCACAAAGAACACACTAAAAAGCACATGATTTACCAGGTTGTTGGCTGAACCATGATGATATAATTCCAGAATGCTGAAATGAGAGAGAGAGAGATAAATATGAGAGTTAGTAATGCTATATAAGACAAATCAGATATAAATGCTATCTGTCAAGCAAGCGCCATGGTAGCACAGTGGTTAGAATGCAGTATTGCTCACTAATTCTGCATTTCCACTGCCAGGAGTTCAATTCTGACTGGCTCAATGTCGATTCATCCTTTCATCCTTCTGAGGTCAGTAAAATGCAAACCCAAATTGTTGGGGCAATATGCTGACACTGTAAACCACTTAGAGCAGTATAAATCAGTATATAAGTCTAAGTGCTATTGCTATTAATAAAGCAATTCATTTTAAAAAATCAGTTTCAATACTCTAAATCTGCTTTAAAATAAATGCACAGTATAGTTAAAAATAATATTTATTTCAACTAGCAACAATAATGTCATATTTAGTTAAGTCTTTTATAAGCTACTTTTTTCTATTAACTGCAAATATTTTAATTAGGCATATAAATGTACACTTTCAGCACAGGGTTAAGATTAAATAACATGTTTATTAGGTTAGCTCTATTTAGTTGTTTAAATTTGGCTATTAAACTGTTGGGTGATATTTTTAAACTACTGCGGTGACTTTCATATTTGTGTTACACTGTAGTAACGTCATAGTGTTATTATTAGAAAGTAGCATGATGTTGTAGAATTATTTTGAATTATAGGCATAAACAAAATGATTGTGTCAGAAGTAACTCTATAATACATTGCCACTTTTCTTGTCTTTTATTTTGGACTGATCTACACTTCTGCGTGCTTCATCTCCTGGACAGGTTACTCAGTGTTTCTTGAGTGCAGGAATAGAGAGATATAATCTGGTACCCATTCCTAACACAGTGTCAACAGTCACTTTGTCTCAGCTCACCTCATCTTACAGGTTGTTGTGGGGAACATGGGAAGAGGAAATAATATTAGGTATGTCACCATTTTGAGTTACTTATAAAGTAATAAGGCAGAATACAAATCAAACAATCAACAAACAAACGAATAAATACATTCTGAAGAACCTATGTTCTCTGATGGTTGGCAGGTACCTTCTTAAAAAATAGGAAGGAATCAATTGTTCACTTTGCTTTACTGTAGTCATTACTGCTCACAGCAATGACGGTCAGAAAAAAGGGTAGAAAAAGGTAAGTTTGCCTTATTATCAAGTGAGAGAACTTTGGAGGACAGTGTGAAGGCACCCATATGCTTAAACATCTCAGAAATTAAAGGAAAAGATTGTGGATCAGTAGAGAAAGAAAAGGGTCTGGAAGACTCCTCACACAGGAAACGACCAGCGAGGTTTCCCTTCTCTGCATGGCTTGGAAGAATAAGAACCATGGAAACTACCAGTTGAGTCCTAGTGGCAGTCCAGACTGAGTACCAACCTAGCTTTGTTGCTGAATCACTCAAATCTGATCTGGAATTTTACAAGTCTGCTTCAGGAACAGCCAGGATCAGCAAAGAAGAGAAATTGCTTAAACTGCTATGCAAATTATCCCTAAAGTGGCTAAATAACATTAAACTGATAATTAGGAGCAGATTTGGTGGAATTTCAAGGTTACAGAAGTAAAATGAAAATCTAATAAAACAAATATATTTTGGCCATGTGTCTTGAATGCCCATTATTGTACCATTTCTTTTGCAGGAAGTATATTGTTCAGAATACATTGATTAATTGTGTTAGTGCAAGTTAGCAAGTTAGTGTTAACTATAAGCAATTTCATGGATAGATTTTTTCCCATGATACTCTATACCTAATCTGGTGTTTCAGGTCTTCTAACAGCATACCCATTGTCACTGTAAATGGGTGTATCTCTCTTGCTGCTGATAAGCTTTTTTTTTCTCGTTCAGACTATATGCCAGTGGTATATAGCCATTGGTGAAGTTAAGCTCCATTAATTTTGAATTTTCCCCCCTGAATCTCAATGATCTCCACTGATTTGTTTCCTGGCACCATCTGTAATGTTTAATCTTCCAGGAACACATAGAAATTGAAATTAATTATTGGGTTAACACAATTCAGGGGAATCTAGTTTCTCTGTATACTCAATGCACTCAGAGTATATTGTGAGCCATTGTCGACTCTATTGTAGAGATGTGCAAAGAACATGTTGATGCATGCAAAGTGTTTCCTTGGTGATCCCTATGAAAATGCTTCTGTCTTTAGGAGATAGCCTTCAGATGAGCTTGCCAAGCTTTCCAGAGGATGCAGCTGCTTTAAAGCTTAAAGGAGAGATGCTTTGTTTGCGCCAGCACACTCTGTAAAAGATTCTTATCTAATGCTTTGCACAGTCATATTAAATAGGTACAAAAGGAGATATAAGCATGAAAGTAAAAACCTGCTGCCTTTTTATTCTGTTGTCCATTCTTTAGGCTGCGATATTCTACATTGCCAGAAGATGGAGGGCTTGACTTATTAAGGGAGTGCCACAATATGCACTGATATGTCTTTTCACACTAGTTCCTGATGGTCAAGAATGAAAAGAAGGATTAAAAAGCTAACTTTGCTAATTGTGTATGAGAAGCAGAGGTACTTTTTGCCTTAGGAAATCTTTTTAGAATCCTATCTTAACAAAATACTTTTAAAATAAATACAAAACCTGTTACAGCAAATGTAAATTAGTCATATTTGTGGATGAAACCAGTCTATTTTGTAATAAATGTAATTGTTTAGTAACAGGCCATTAATGGATTAGCAGTGCCTCACGGAGGTGTCGAGCTTAGAAGAAATGATGGAGAGTAAGAAGTTTGCTAGTGGCTGGAATCATAGACAAGAAAAATGGCAACTTCCGTTGCTTGGAAAACATGAAATCTTAGCTAATTTGAATGAGCTATGTCTTTGTGTCAAATAAACAGGTTTTCCTGAATACTTATTCAATTTGTGGAAGAGCGTTTGCTTTACAACCTATTTCAAAAGAGAAGAGAATTTCAGAAAAAATTCATAGATGGATCATGATTTGCTGGAACTGGTTTAGTGATAAGGTGAAGATTCCATTTCTTATGTACAGTCATAACTGCAGCTATTTACACTTTCTCTGGCTTTCCAGATTTCAGTTATCTTTTCTTATAGTAATGTTATTCAAGTTTACAACTACAGAAAAAAAAGATGCAAACTAAAGCAAATATAAAAGAGTAAAATGACAGAAAAGAAATAAAAGTCCAAAAAGGGGGGAAATCTTATGTATTTAAAAAAAGAAAAAAATGATATATATAGAAATAATTTCCCCTTTCATCATGACCATTATCATTTTTTCTTATACTACTACAACAAAACCACCCTTCATCCCATCTCATCCTTATTTATAAACAGATTCTAAAAACTTCAAAGTTTAACTCTAGTCAACAAAAGTCCATTAAGAGTTACCGAAAATAATAATCTATATATTTTAATCTTAATCAAATAAACTAGCTTTATTTTGTTTTATTTTTAACAATCTTGATTTTTATTACTTTTTAATAGCGTGCAGGGCTTGATTTTTCCTCCCAGTTGCCTTCATACTGTATGTCTTCTCAGAAAGTCTTTAAAACTTTAACACATCTCTTTTGTAAATGCAACATGAAAAAATGTCCAAAAAAAGTCAGATTTTTTATTTGTATATCTCTTTTAATTGTTAAAACATTTCACCTGTATATCCAGTATAACATCTTTATCTATATCATTTTTTTAATTTGTAATTTTAAATTCACATTCCAGTCAGCTTCAGAAGCAGTCTTGTTAATAACAGACACTTAAAAGTAACTTCTGAGTGAATTAGTCCCAAATATTCTAAATTTGATCTGTTAGAATAATTTGTTGCATTCTGTATTAGTGGATCTCTTTTCCTTTAATTGTAATCTTTTAATTCTTTCTGCTTTCCTCTAGTGTCCAACTTTTAAATTTCCACCTTGTCACTGATTTTTTTGATCAATATTTTTCCAGAGGAAGATTTCTTATACTTGATTTCAAAATGATTATTTTTGTTCAAACAGCTATATTTTCTTACAGGAAAACTTCTTGGAATTGGTTTCAAAATCTTATTTCAAATTCTGGTCCTTAGTTTGTAACTTTCCAAAGTCAATGTTTTAATCAACTTTTGCTTTTATTAAAAAAAATGTTTTTCAAATTCTTAAAACCCTCTTTCACTGAGGATTGAAGGAGACTTACCCAATGTAATGAAACTTGCCAATATATCCAGAAAGCAGTGAACAAACAATTTCTAAAGGATATTAATAAATAATAATATGTGATCCAGTGTCCTTCTGAAGGCTCAGAAGTATGGCTCGGGTAAAGGTGACAATTCCCATGGCTCTCAGTGCTCTAAACCACTGGAGACCCTGTCTAATGGTTCTTCATGGGAAGCTACTCTCTGTGCTGTGTGAGTCCTCTTCTTATCTGGAGAGGAAATTCAAGAAGCCAATCCATTTGCCAACTTGTCATTCTATCATGCTTATCAATTCCGGTCACTATGGAGCTATCTTCAGGTCACCACAGCTTCCCTGAAAAATTTTCCTACGCTTCAATTATCCAAAGAAAATATTATAAAGAAACTAGTTGTCTCTTTTCAGGGATAAGTCCTATTCTTGAAAAATTGTTAGAGAATGTTTTCTACCCCTGTAAAACAACTAATGCTCAGGCTACAAATTGCTGGAAAATTTCAAAAATATGCAGAGTTCTTGGTCTAACAGTAGAGCTATGCAAAGCATTTGAAAGCACTGAATTACAAAATATGTTAGCAGCTATGTGCTCTCATTTTCTCTATGTGTGTATTTATGTATGTGAACACATGTGCCCATGTGTGGACAGACCATATTTCTTCTGGGGGTGCCAATATAACTAAGCATTGAGCAATTATATGCATACACAGATAACGAGGGACAGTCTTCAAAGCTGTAGCATCAACTTTCTAAAGGGTGAGTCAGTTTTAATGCTTTGAGAAGCAATTCACTTGTACTAGCACACATTAACAACTATTCTTTTTTAATGCTTTCTACTGCCCTCCCAAATATTCTTGATTATTCACGATATGCCCCAGACAATACACTGAAGGTATTACCAAGAATGACTAATAATAATGATAACCATTAGAACAAATACTATTATTTTTTACAGGACAGCTATAGAACACTGTTGTGCCAAAATCAGCAAAGTTTCTTACATCTTAGAGACTTTGTAACTGAATGAGCTAAGGCAGTGATGACTAACCTTTTTCGCTTTGCATGCCAAAAGGAGGGGGGAGAATGGGTTTGCGCATGCATGCCCACACCCACAAGGAGGCCCACCAGAGGCCAGAAATTGCCCGTTTTCTGATTTCTGGTGGGACCGGAGGTTCCGTTTTTTGCCCTCCACAGGCTCCAGAGCCTTTCTAGGAGTCTGTGGAGAGCAAAAAAGGCCTTCCCAACCCCCCCGGAGGCCCTCCAGAGGCCAGCAAATGCCTGTTTTCTGACTCCTGGCAGGCCCATTTTTCACCCTCCATAGGCTCCAGAGCCTTTCTAGGAGTCTGTGGAGGGCAAAAATAGCCTTTCCGACCCTTCCGGAGGCCCTCTGGAGGCCAGAAAACACCTGTTTTCCAACTTCCGGTAGGCCGGTTTTCCCTCCCCAAGGCTCAAAAATCAGCTGTGCAGTGCTCGCATGTGCACTGCAGCTGAGCTGGGCCAATGCTCGTGTGCCTACCAATATGGCTCTGCGTGCCACCTGTGGCACGCGTGCCATAGGTTCGCCATCACTGAGCTAAGGTATTGATTTAGGTTATGATTTCCAATTGAAAATCTGTAGCATACCAGTCAAACTTGTAGTTTAGAAATAGAGGACTATTCTTTTAGGTGAAATTGCATTGTTTTGGAACATGGATGCTCTGGAATACTTACAATGAAAACTTTGCTGTGCAGAAATTGGCCCATGCATGTCTGCTTTTTGCTACCCAATTTTTACTGAAGTGCAATTATATATAATTATGTTAGTTTGGCTGTTTTGAAATTATATCTACTTTTGTTCTAACAAAACTACATCATAAAAATAAATATGGTTTGTGAGATCTATCTCTACCTCTACCCTAACAAAAACAGGAAAACAAATTAATAACTTCCTTGTTATTGTAAGCAAAACATTGAAAAATAACCTAAAATATTGGTAGACCAAAAACAACTTGAATTGGCAATCTTATATTTAATATGTTGCTTAGAAATAACCAATATTTGTTTATGTGTATCTATTACACATGCAAATAAATGCATTAATAACTTTATGTACATAAATTTGGGTTGTTAGAAAATACTTGAAAATGAAACAATTAGAGGAGACTATATTAAATAATTTATCTCTTGATCTTTTGGTTCCACACTGCTGCCAGTGAATTAAAATAGCAACTCTACATAAAAATAATTGCATCACAGATCTATATATATTTTAAATAGATTCATTCTCCCTAATAGAGGCATATTTGTAAGATTTCCCAAGCCTAGAATTGCTGGATGCAGACCTGAGTAGCATAAGTATCCCTTAAGGCTCCAGATGAAGCAGAAGATAAGGCAGATATGACATTTCTTCAATCAGTATTCTCCCCAGCCCTTTTTTCTTCCCTTGCTGTAGTTGATCAGAGATCCTGGTATACCCCATAGCAAGAAGATTTATAAGAGAGTGGAAATAGGAGAAGATTGTGACTTCTCTTGAATTGTTGAATTAAGAGATCTAAGGATTTATAGATTTATAAGAGAGTGGAAATAGGAGAAGATTGTGACTTCTTTTGAATTGTTGAATTAAGAGATCTAAGGATTTATAGATTTATAAGAGAGTGGAAATAGTAGAAGATTGTGACTTCTCTTGAATTGTTGAATTAAGAGATCTAAGGATTTATAGACATCTCTGGAAAAAAGATCTAGGCGCGAAAGTCCAGTACATGTGAAAATCACTAGATTATGGAAATACTAATCTAAATGCAACCAGGAGCCACATAACATGACCCCAGTTTCTCAACAATCACTCCTAATCCTACTGATAGGATCAAGAAGGAATTAATCTCCAATTTGTTTTGGCTTGGAGTTCAAAAGATGCTTTCCCATCTTTTCTCCACAATTTGCTACCTACTTAGATGCACTTTTTTTTTTGCTTGATGCTTTTCCAAAGATGTTTCCTTTGCCTGGCTGCATAGTGACACCAATTCTGGTTATGCAGCCATAAAGCTTTTTGTTTGCAATTTTTAATTTCAATCCCCTAGAATTTCAAGCATTCTTTCTTCTGACGTGCTACAAGTTTAAGGTTTAGTGAATCCCCTTCCACCCTCAAATATGAAGAAGAGAATTAAATTTTTAAAAAGGCTATAGAAGTTTAAGCCAAGTGAAATGAGTTCAATATTCCCATGAGAAGTATCACTGGTAAATCTGAAATTCTGTCTCATGCAACATTCTGAAGTTCTCCATTTATCTCATGTGATAGTGAGAACACACATACTTGGTTTCTTCTTCAGAATAGATCTGATTTCGAGACAGGAACAACAAAGCCTCTTCAGTCAGTTTCAGAAGGCAGACCTTCCTATGAGTCTGACACAAGATTTTTGCATTATCAAACATTTTGCTATCTGTGCTGAGAACGCAGGCTACATAGCTCAAGTTAAAGCTTATGGAAACCCATTAAGAAGACACTTAGCTGTAAGAGAACTCTCATGCTTCAGGGCATATGCTGAATGCCTTCAGGGGTCAGAAAGGAATTTCCCCTCTATAAGAGATCAGTTCAACATTTGGTAATGCATCTAGCTAAGACATTTTGCAATCCTGTAGCTTCAGGCACACCCTTGCCTGTCCTGTAAAAAAGAGCATATGGGGTTCCCTTGATCAATGAATAATGCTGAATTGGCAACTTGCTTCTTCTCTCTGGAGGCTGAAGGTTGCAATGCAACACAACAAAAGACAAAACAGATGATTAAAGCTCATGCAAGTTTAAAAAAAAATAATAATTCTAACTTTAATATATTATTTAATATGTGTCTATATACAATTATTATATAGTTCCACTCAAATATATGTCTTTGATTCAGGTCCAACTTCTTATTAAAATTGAGTGAAGCTGAGGATACATCTACAAGTTCCTTCTAATTTATCTCAATAATATCGCATTTTTAGATGTTTAAAGTCGCATTTACGTGATGTAAATTTATTAGAGGAAGCTTCTGGATTTATATTAAATACTGAATGTCAAATGTATGCATTGTCCCAACATAAAAAG
>JANHFK010003288.1:62463-75693 GCA_036250565.1 Sibynophis collaris | reverse complement strand
ATTAAAACCCGGATACCCCATTATTTTAAAACCCCAGTTATTTAAGCCCAAGCGAGGAGGTTATGAGAAGTAGTTATGAGAAGTAAGGTAGAGGCCTTTACTTCATAATATAAATAAAAAAAAGTGAAGGGAAAAAATTATTTCTAGGTAAGGGGATCTGCCTTATTTGTTCCTCATATAATCAGATATACCCAGTAAATTCAAGGAAAAAAAATATTTACAAGAATCAGTATCAAGTTCACAATTTTAATGTTTAAGGAATCCTACCCATTTTGCAAGTGATTCTGAACTTGGACAGAAGATCTCCAAGGTCTTTTCCAATTCTGTTATTCTGTGTCAGAATATTCTGCTGCAAAGAATAGTGTGGGATGTATATGTACAGGTGTTTAATTTTATTTGGAGATTAAATACATATATATCGGTAGATGCAATGTGAAAGAGCAGTATGGTGTGGGGAGTTACTTAGGCTATTTCTTAAAAAATGTCTGGCATTATTTCAGGGAAGTAGTAGATAACCTGCTCAAAAGAGACTCTGAGGCTGATACGTTGTTGATATGGGTTACGAAGTGAGGCAAGAGACAACAGTTGTGCTCTCTCTTGCTTCACCCCATATTCGGGTACCCCTTTAGAGCAAATTTTATGAAGACTGACCACCATCAAGATTGATGTCCACTGCTATTCTCACTACATGCATGCGGTGGGGACAACAGTGAAGAGTGTTCTTTGTGGTGGTCTTACTGTTGATCTTTGTAGAAATCCAGCTGCTGGTACTATTCATGAATGAATGAATGAACTTTTTATTATGGTCAAACTCCAGCAATTTAAAACAATATAAATACATTAAAATGTCCAGACAATAAACAATAAATAATAATTTTAAAAAGCTATGAATAAACATGACTTTGTAGTCATTCCCCTTGCAATCATTACAATGTTTATGGAATGTTTATTTTCCTTTCTGAAAGAACTTGCCATAGGTTTGTAGCAAGTCAATGTTACCATGGTCAAGAAAAGCCAGAGGACTGCAGTAGTAAATAACTACACTTTATCTCTTAATGAGGATTTCTCAGATCAAAACAAGAGAAATGCTGCACTAGGAGTTGACAAAGAAAGCTTGGCCATAAGGAGTATAATCTAACAAAGAACCAGTCCAGTAGGAACAATGACGAGACAAGAGACATAAAACAAGAGATATAAAATATTTTGCATTGCTGGAACTCAGAAACAACTTTCAAATCCTTATAGAAGAAACAATCTATAAGTCCTCAAGAGAAGAAAAGGGGATTCTGATGAACAGGAGACAGAATGATTGATTCCTAAAGGAGAAGAGGGAATGCAGCAATAGCTGCAAAAAAGATAAATGGAAAAGTTGTGTTGGTTGGTGGCTCTGTACTATTAAATACAGAAACAAACATGTACTCCAACAAAACTACTAAAATATATCATGTGCTGGGAGTACAGATCAGAAATATGACAAAACAACTTCCAATATTATTAAACCGCTCCACATTTATCCCTTCCTGCTAATTCACAGAGAAAACAAATGATATTGCCAAGACTAGCCACAATTATATCATTATGGATTTTGAAAATTTAGGAGGGAAGATCAGGTGGTGTTCCCATCCATTTGTATAGGCTATGAAAAATAAACAAGAAAACAAGAATACTGCAAGCAAATGACTATGTAAATCATGGGTGTCAAAATTGCGGTATTACGTTGCAACCACATGATGTTTCACGACATTTTCCCCATTCACGGAGCTGGGTGGATGTAGCCTATGCGTGACGCATCCAGCCCATAGGCCATCAGTTTGACACCCCTGGAATGATGTTATGGAAAGAATTGGGTTCTGGGAAAATTGCAGGTTGCATTTATTAAGGGATTCCAAGGCAGTTTTTTGCTTAATCATGGAGAATTTGATCAAGAAGGCTTTAAAATAAATGTGCAAGTTTGAAATAATTAAGATAAAATTTATTTCATAGATAATACATTATACATTGTATAAGCAAATGAGAATCATGTTTCAGTGTGGTTTATTAAATCATTCATTAAAATCAGAAGAAAATTGAAATAGTATTTGTTATCTATAGATAAATAAGTTGATTTTGAACTCTTATTACAGATAGTTAAATATAATTTTGAAGGAGTAATGAAAACCTGATCAGCTTGAATATTAAAAACTATAATGGAGTTTTATAGTGAAATATTTTCAAAGTTGTGAGCTCTACACGTTGGTGCTATTTAAGTTTTCTTTTCTACTGAATATTTGACCCAATGGTCTGAATGATGTCATCCAAAATTAGGCTTCTATACTCTTAGATAGGATCAGTAAACAAAAGTAGATACAAACCCATTTCTTGACATAAAAGAAATAAGATTACTGGTAGGCATGTCTCTCCCCACCCAAACCATTACATTGATGAGAGAAGATAAATAGTTGAAAAATAGTTTTATCATGGGGATGAAAGTAACTTGTTCTGAATACAAGGGTACCAATAGACCAAACTGGCCATCACGCATCTAATTCCTTGTTTATATTAAGGAAAAATGATTTTGCATGAAAAGCTGTTTGCTCCCACCCTTGAAAGAAAATACACATCTATCTTCAATTACTGTATTCTCAGTGAATCTGATGTTATTTTCCCATATTGCAACGGAGGAGAAAAACAAACTCTTCCTGTCAGATAAAGATGATATCTGATTCATTATGTATTATTACAATGTGTTTTAATGGAATACTAACTTATAACCAGTATATCATTTGTATTATAGAATATGAACACTCTTTGAACATTCTCTTTTCAACCAACATTTATATTTCATAGAAATGTTTATTCCTTAAAATACTGCTAATGAGATCAAATAGACAACATTTATACACACATAAGGCTGTGCCTCTCGGATTTTTTTTTTTTTAACATGAGGTGATGACAATTCATCTAATGTTTGCAAAAGATAGGTCAGAGTCTGTGTTAGTATAGAGCTAACGATTAATCTGACTAACTAATTACAAAACTGGTTGAGTAATTCTCTTCTGGAAAGCATACAATTCAACATAGGCACGTTGGAAATACAACAATCATCGGGGAAAAATGCTCTGTTTTGAGATCTGCTTGTCTCCAAAATGGAGTTGGCAATAAAGAAAAACCAATAAAGAATAATGACTTAGTAGATGCAGGAATTGTAAGAACTGTTTACCTGGTACCATCCATTCCTTACATTTTTTTAACAGCCAGATATCTTAGTGGTAAAGTATATGACTTGATATCTCAGATGGTCAGTATATTCAATGGACCCTTGGCTTGGAAACAAAACATCTGTTGATTGATATAGATATCTATACAAATATGTAATAATGTGCTATATAGTATACGCTACTAATTTTGTTGTATTAATTAATAGTATAGTATATTGTATATTGCATAGAATAAACAACTTAGTATAAATTTTGTTTAAGCAACATGTAGAAAATAGTTACTTGCTATTTTAAGCTAATATTGCAACATTAAATCATAGAAATGTATTATTCTGAAAACCCAGAGAGAAATTTTCTAGATTTAGAAGCAGTCTTTACAAAAAAGAACTTATCATAAAGAACAAATTTAATGTTTCTCAGCATATGATAAACTTACTAAAGAGAACTGGATTCTTGCTTGTTTCTTTAAGACAGGAGAAACATAGACTCAATACAGTATTTTCAAAGCTATAGGCATTCTAGGAATTCACTTGTATCTTCCAGCTGTGGATCCCATATGCACCTATTTATTCAAATACAATTCGGAATCAAGATGAATCTGAGTCCCCACAGATATGCAGTGTTCATATCCTTTTTATATGTAAAAATATGTATGAACTGACTAATATTTATTTTGAAAGTTTACAGCTTCTTTATTTCTATAAGTAATCAGTTAGAATGAAACACTTTGACCCAATGGATAGACATTGCTTTGCTTAATTTGAATCAGTAGTTTTATCTCACTATATATTTTCATGCCTGACTATGTGATATTTGCTGTCAAAATTTACTATCTGGACATGTGCCTTTATTATGGAATGAATATGTACAAGTGTGTCATTTGATTGCTTAAGTATAAGAAAGGGATGTAATATAAGAGGGGCAAGTCATGAGTAGATCTCAGTGGCAGAAATCAAGCTTTTTTTAGACAAGATATAGTTACCCCAAAAAGGAATGTAAAAGGCACCTAATAAAAAGGTAAGCTATCAGATCTGGGGCTGTAAATACCCAGATGACTGTGACATGGAAGTAAAGATTCTCTGTGTATTACTGTTGTCATCTAGTGGGCATTGCAAAATCCAAACTGTTTATTTGGCTTATTACAGGTGGTCCTCGTTTACTGGTCTGTTTAGCAATGTTCACAGTTATGACAGTGATGAAAAAGTAACTTTATAACTATTCCTTGCATTTATGACATTCCTACCTCTATAAAGCAAAGGAAGGCTGAAGTAAGATCATAAACACAATTTCTGTTTCACCTAGTGATTGTTTCACTTAATGATCAAGTTGCTGATCCCAATTGTTGTTGCTGAATGAAGGAATAATTATATTATCATAGCATTTTATCCCATTCAGGAACATCTGAAATTTTGAAAGCATGCTTGGCAACATACATTAAATGGGTGCTTGAGCAAGCTACTTTATTCATGGAGTAGTAGTTGTAATAAGTATGGCTTAGTTGCAAATCATCCTTTTACAATATGAGAAACAATAATTTTCTGTTATTATTCTAGTTTTTGAGAATGCTACCTACTACCTAATTTACTTTATCTTCTGTTTTTTTTATAAACTTTATAAACTTATTAACAATTCCATTGATTCATTTTCAGTGTGTGTGTATGGCCAGAATTCCAAACACACTTCTGTGTATTGATATTGCTTGTACATTATTATTATTTGTTAAAGCTTATATTTCTAATCAGGGATGCGGTGGCTCAGTGGCTAAGACCTGAGCTTGTTGATCGAAAGGTCGGCAGTTCAGCGGTTCGAATCCCTAGTGCCGTGTAACGGGGTGAGCTTCCGTTACTTGTCCCAGCTTCTGCCAACCTAGCAGTTTGAAAGCACGTAAAAAATGCAAGTACAAAAATAGGGACCACCTTTGGTGGGAAGGTAACAGCGTTCCTTGCGCCTTTGGTGTTTAGTCATATCGGCCACATGACCATGGAAATGTCTTCAGACAGCACTAGCTCTTTGGCTTTGTAACGGAGATGAGCACCGACCCCTAGAGTTGGGAACGACTAGCACATATGTGCGAGTGGAATCTTTACCTTTACCTTTATATTTCTATTTGCCATTTTAATTTATTATGCTCTGCTGAGGAAATATGATATTGAAGAATGGTGTTCAAACTCAAAGTTGAGCAGATATGGATTTAGATAATAGAGGTAAGTATAGTGTAATTGTAACACCTTAGAATAAAGGTTAGTATCTTTTACAGGTACTAGAACAGGCCTGTCAAACTGGCAGCCCATGGGCTGTATCCCCGGCCATGCCCATCCTGAATACAAGGACTGCTTATGAATGGTCTTCATTGTTGAGGCTGCTGCAGCATCTCCATAAACTTGGATCTTGGAAACTGGCTCACAGTTATGATGTAGCATCCTGCTGTCCTGTAATTGTCATTTGCGACTTAGGCAAAGTCAATGGGGAAGCCAGCAGGAGATTACAAATTATTATTACATACCCCCAGGATGCTGCAATCTGGTGGGAATTGTCTACCGGTGGCAACTAGGATTGCTGGAACTGTTGTTGTAAATTGGCATGCTCATGAGATGTTGCCCTAGCTTAGCAATAAAATTCCAGGTTCCAATTGTTAATAAGTGAGGACTATTTGTAATTCTGAATTATCCAATCTGGGTAAGCCTATTCTGACTTTTGAACATGGTACTTAACTTTTGCTCTGTCATGCTGGGTTCAATAGAATGACTGTAAGTGGCAGATTTTAAAAATTAAAACAAAGAAATGGAATAAAGCAAATATACACCTTGTGAATTAAATAAGACAACAGGTACATAAAAAGTATATGAGACAATGTAGTTGCCTGGATCTATCTGTGCTTTTCTGGTAAGAGACAACCTTCAAAGAAGAAAACACAAATTGGTTTTTTGAATCTGGCACTCTGATTTTTGTAGGCTATGGTTTCTGTACATGAATTGATATCTTTTCTAGCATTGGTATAATGACTGGAAAGTGATTCTTTTTAATAGAACTGTACCTTACATTTTATAAGCTATGCCAAATTATGATAACAGGCTACTATGTTTTGTTTTTCAGCAGACCAGAGTTAAAACAAACATAGCTAATTTGGGGATGGAATTTTGAATGGACTAGAAATACTTTTTTGTTTTTCTGATGAGGAGATTCCATTTCTAATAGAAGATATTGGGAAGAGAACATGAACAGTTCCTTTCCAAATATATAAAGAAGCATTGCATTCAACAATGCTTGGCAAGACCTTACCCTATTTTAATGTACTCTGCAATGATCTAATCTCCATTTATGTAAATGGTATGAGGGTGACTAATTTTTATCCTGCAATATGTACCAACAATATAACAGGAGAAAATACGGTGTGTTAAATTACAAATTGTGCTCTGCCCAGTGACTTAATATTCGTAACACCATGTCCAAGTGCACTAGATGGAAAATGTATTAGGCATTTTGAAATATTTAATCTGGTTTTTCTTTGCACATTATTGGACTGCAAATGTGAATATAAGGTAAATTTTTCTCACTCTCTTCCTCTCTTGACTTGGGAGCCTTGGAAATCAGATATTTTATATTTCATGAGCCAGATGGTATTTAATAACTCTGATTCATCCATGCATACAGCAAAAATCCTCCCCAGTTGTTTCTTTAGGTTGACCTCTGATCTGCCCATTTTGTATCAATACTGGGATAAACTCCTCTGTAATAAATTTTGAACATTCTATAATACACTCTAGGATCCATAAATAGAACACACAGTTTCCACTCCGTTTCCAGCTATATTAATATCTTCAAGTTAAAAGATTAATACCTACAAAAGATGTTTACCTGAAACATTGGAAAGCTACCAATAGTCACGCTAGAAAGAACAGAACTGGATGAACAGATTATTTGAATTAAAATATGTTACTTTTATAAATGCCTAATATTATAATCTGTTTCAATTGGTCAGCCTTGAAACTGGAGTTGGTCTGTCTGCTGTATATACATATTGAATTAGCCACGAGAGACTCTTTGTTATGGACAAATAGCTGTTTACTTGTTTACTCTTGCAGCTACCATTTGAAAGGACTAATTAGCTTCTCATAAGGTAAAATTCTGTCAGAAAGAATACAAGCTGCAAAGGAACTAGGCCTGTTTGCTCCCTAGCTTTATAAATGAAATAATTTTTTACATAGGGCAAATTTCTTTGGTTTAATTTCTTGATGTCTTTCTCCCTCCCCCCAGCAGAAAATACACAACTCCACCACTAGAGGACACTAAAGCACAAGCCTACACAAAGCAAAATAGCAAAACTTTCTAAAAACAGGATGAACTACTTCACTGTGGGGATAGAGAACTGACTTGCAGTCTGATATGAATTATTCTGTTGCTCTAGTCCTATCTTCAGTTAAAACGGAAATGTGCAGATATATTCCCTGCTCTCTTTCAACTGGCAGGAATAAGTTTAAACAAAACTAGGGTTCCGTTTTCCTTGAAAAAGTCTCCATGCAAGGCAAAGCTATAAGGGAATATCTGTCGTCTGTTGGATTTATTGTTTTTTTAAAAAAAAACAATCCATAAAACAGACCAAATTTATTTTTAAGAAACCAAAATAGATTTGAGCCGATTTTATTAATGCTTGAAGTAGATATATTGAAATGGTATAATTTAGGTTGCTTGATTTCTACCCATTTCAATGAATTTAGCCATAATAAAATTGAATCCAAACCAGTATCAATTGGTTTCCATGGATTTAATTTATTTTTCACAAAATTTGTGTGGTAAAAGCAACACTGTTATTACACACAGTGATGAAATATTTTGTCTATAGATCAATTAGACTAGCAGTGGAGTAAATAAGACTTTTACATGTAAACACAATGAATGTAGGGCCTACTTTATCGTTATTGATCAACAAAGGGTCAACAGAGCCATTTCAGACAGCCTTTGTTGGATTCCTTAGCAATAAAGGAAAATATTGTTTATGTTCTTTTCTAAGATGGGAAAAGTATTCAGAAAATTTTCTTCCAACAGATACTTAAACTAAACAAGACAGGTACAGCAGACTAGTTAGAACTGCAGAAAAAACAGTTTCCAACCAGCTTGCCTTCCATAGAAGACCTGTATATTGAGTATATTGAGCGAGTCAGAAGGAGAGCTGAGAAAATATCTACATATCCTTCACACATCCTGGACATAAACTGTTTCAGTTCCTCCCCTCAGGATGCTGCTATAGGGCATTACATGCCAAAACAGTAGATACAGGGACAATTTTTTACCTCATGACGAATAATCCTCACAGTATTGCCTTATGTCTAAGTATATTTATCCATGTTGTATAGCTGTAGTATTATTATTATCATTTTCATCTTCTCTACTACCTCCTCTTTTTATTATATTATATTATATTATAATATTATATAATATTATGATTATTATTATTCTATTGCTATGCATGTACATTGAGAGCTTCTGCCTGGGAGACAAATTCCTTGTGTGTCTAATCACTATTGATCAATATAGTATTCTATTAAAATTATTAAAATATGTTTTTAAGAAACTAAAATATATCCCTTTAGTTGTAGCAGACATGTTAAAATGGTACAATTTAAACATGTATTACTTGATTTCAATCCAAACAGATGTATTTTGTTAATATCATTCAGTGTAATTGTGTTTAATTTACATTCAGTATTGTCTATTCGTAATATGGTAATTTCATAGCTCCAACTTTGGTATATTTTATAGTAAAGACTTAAATTATATAGGTATATGGTTACATTATGAGCACTTGTATTTTAAACAGAAAACACTGATTAATAGTGTAGCGATGAAATGAAATACATTAAAGATAGTTTTACATTGAGAAAATATTGATATTAATTTTTAAATAAAGATCCATGAGAAACCAAGATGAAGATAATGAAAAATCCATGAAACATAAGAATGTTAAAGTTAGTTGTAAAAGGAAAGCCATAAAGCAGCTGAGATTTCTCCAGAGAAAAATATTTTTTCACAGGCCACTTCTTACAGTAATTATTTTGTAACATGCAAATTAACTGGATTTCCATATTATTATATTTTAATCACATATAGGTATTAAGAAATAAAGCTGAAATGGTTTTTAGTTCCATAGAGCATTTTAATGATTAGAAGAAAAATAAGAAAAATTAACATATCTAAATGATGTCAAACTGACTTTATCTGGTAAGTTTTCTTAAGACATTTTATAGTCGAGCTAACACTAGTTCAAGACAGGAACAGTAGATGTATATGTGTCCTAAATTGGTCTGTAGTCTTTTGCCTTGTCTTCTTAAAGTTTCTTTTCTTATGAAAAATTATGATGTTAACTTATACAGAAAGCAAAATAAAAACAAAAATCTGTCCCATATGTGACCAGATTTAGTCTATTATTAAAAGAAAATTCTCTAAGGCTAACGCATGAACATCCTTTAATATCAGGTTTCCCCCTCCTGGGTAATTCATTTGCAGAACATTCATCATCTTAAATCATCTTGCTATCTTGAACTGTCTGGCAAAAGTTGATTTCTTGAAACATTTTGTCCCCAAGCCCTAATTAGACAACATCTTGACTTACGTATGTGTTCACAGCCTCTCTCCCTCTTTTGCACCACTATGAAAATTTATGGACCTCTGTTGGGAACAAATATCAAAACAGCAGCACCTCTGACACAGATTCTTTGAAAAGAGGAAATTCTGGGAAGATTTTTTTTTTTAAAAAATTCCCCCTCACTCCTTGTTCCACTTTTTCTCCTATTCAACTGGCCTCCTACACAGTAATTCCTTTAATATGCAGAAATTAATCATAACACCCAGAAGCAAAGCGAAACTATAACACACATCACATTTCTGCTGAAGGAGAACTTTCAGGATGTTAACCCCTTGGCTTATACTAGTTTTATAAGCAATACTGTAAGGTAATTTGTACATCTGTACTGCTTCCTCCTTGGTAGGGGTGAAGCTGATGATGTTGAAAGTAACAGAACATTGGTTACAGACTGTAAAATTACCTAGTGGGAGTAGATAGGATACATTTTCATTTCTTTCCTGAGTAAGAATTTGAACTAGTCATGCAGAACTATAACAGCTGTGGTAACTTCTTTCAATTCCTTTGCTTTAACAATGAAGCTTAAATGGAAGGTATTCAGTGGTTCTGTCTTTTTCATATCTGAAAATATATTTGTTTAGCCTCTGTTTTTAAGCAAATCAATCCAATTTTATTTACAGTGGCATCTAGATTTGTAACATGGTTATTGACTTCAAAATGTGCCGCACTTGTGATTAGTACATCTGAATCATTTTCTTCTTGACTTCAAAATTTATCAAACTATGTGATTAGTAAATCTGAATCATTTTCTTTCCCTGGAAATATTTTGGGGCTTTTAAAGTTCATTTCTAGCAAATTTAATCAGCTTCAGCCTGATGGAATGCATACATATCTCCTGTCACCCTTCTAAATGTTTTCTATCTTTACTTGTAACTCTCTATCCATCTCACCTTTAACATGAAATCAATCACCAATTATGTAAAACTTTTCTAGAAAATATGCCTGTTGAGAAATGATCACTAGATAGTTGAATCTAAATACTCAAAGTAATGAAGATACAAAGGAGATGCTTGCTTTTAGGAATGTGGCTGCAAAAATACAAATCACTGCCAGATGGCAGCAAAGGATTAGAGTGTTGTATATTTGCTATTGTTTAGTGGTTTTATGGACTTTGGCAGTCCAGGTTTGGTATCTGTTTTCATAAGGTTGTATTGGTAGAATGTTATCAACACCAGAAAGAACCAAGACTTTGGGGAAAAAGGTAGATTTTTAGGTCCCATACAGGGTGGGTTATTCCATTTAAAGCATGGTTCAATATTTGAAAAAGACAGATTCTATTCAGAAAAGATCTCATTCTATTTAAGACAAAAAATTAACATAAAATTCCAAGAGTTATTTTAGCATTGTAACTAAAACATACAACCAAATGTGCTATATGCATATGCCTATATTGCTCAATTAATATTGACTTCCAGTATATGTTAATACTTGACAATAGATAAGCTTGATGATAGCTGCAATTTGGAAAATGGAACCTCCCAATTAATTGGTAATTGCATTTTCTAGAAAGATACTGTCAGAATCAAAGAACCCCATAAAAATTTACTAAACAAAATTTTTATTTTCTGAAAATATTTTCCAGATATTTAATCAGAAATTCCTCTCAGAATATAAACTAATCTGGTATTAATATACTCAATCTAACATCTTATTGCACTATGGGCCTCATACCGTGGACGTATGGCACATGTTGTCTTGACTCTTTAGTATTACCTTGATTTCCTAGTCTTATTAATGGAAGATAACTGGTGAAATCATAACTTAAATCAGCAGGTCTTTTTATAACTGGAAACAGGCAGTGGCAACTAGAATATCTTTCTTGGGCTGCTCCCCAGGTCTTCTACTCAGCATTGGATCTGATCAGGACAAAACATTCATTAAACAGCTTGTAGCAAACACAGAGTGCCAATTGGATCTACCCAGGTCTCCAATAGGATATTTGGTTGTTCAGCTTTTAAAAAGCAATATTGATATATATTCCATTATGTATATGTGAAGATTCCTTACGATTCTTTTTTGTTAAAGTTCCCATTTTCCTGGAATTTGGATTATATGCATTTTCTTAGAATAAGAGATTAATTTTATCAAATGAAATGTATTTGTTTCACTTGATGAAGCAAATAAATCTGTAGCTTTGATGAATATATGAAAAAAATACATTGTGAAATGCTGTTAACTCATACAATCCCAAATCAGATCACTGACTGAACATATAAAGTGTTAAGGACACTTGTGTTAAGGTACCAGTTCCCTTGTACACTATGCATGGTACATGATGTTCCATATAGGTAATTATTATTCTGTTGATTCTTTTATTTTGCATGTAAAACTATATGGATAACATACTTAGTTTGGCTTAATGGCTTCAAAATGGAAATATCAGAAAAGTAAAGATGGATGAAAATTTGATAGTACTTATTCCTAGGTCTGTCATGTCTCATTTCCAAATGAAGATGTGATAGTAAAATACTTTTATTTTCTACTTCACTAATTACTCACTTTGTATTTCTGGCTCTCCTAAATGAACATATTTTGTTCAATTATCTTATCAGACTATTTAATAAAAATAGAGAAGTGGCATTCACTGTTAAGAAGTGCTCAAAATGTGCTACAATTCCAATATATTAAGTTATTAAGTTATTATAAGCATGTTACTTGGTGTGGATAGTCTGGGCCTGATTGGGCAATTCACAGAATTATTGTACTATCTGCTGAAAAAGCCATCAGAGTTTTCACACAATGGTGGAAAATGTAATGTTTATTTTTTACCCACCCTAATGTGTTATTGTTTCTACAGGCTTATTGATTTTGTTTCATAAGAACAGTGGTGGGTTGCTACTGGTTCTCATTGGTTCTCTAGAACTGGTAGTGATCATTTGGCATTGGTTTGGCCATGCCCCCAAACTGGTCCTCACCTCCCAGGCAGCAGAACACATGTGCCCTGCAGCATGCCTGCCTAAACTGCCTTCCCATGCGGTGCCTGCACTTTAACTGAGCTGTTGCCTCCTCCCACCTATTTGTAAGTATGCAGACAATCATCTGAGACAATCATCTGTGCCTCGCTAGCCTCCAATGTTTTTTTAAAAAAGCCTTTTTCCCCCTGCTGGTTCACCTGAACGAAAGAAACAGAAAGGGAGGGGGAAGGGAAGGGAAAGAAGAAAGAAACAGAGAGGAGGGGGAGGGAAGGGAGAAAGAAAGAGAAAGAAAGAGGGAGGTTTAGAAGGAAAAAAATCAACTCACATATCAGCCCAGATCTTGGCAAAAAACAGGAAAAAAACCGCTGTTGCTTTAAATCAGTAATTTAAAGCAGTAATTCAACTCTCCAAACTAGCAGCGTGGCTGGCTAGGAATCCTGCTCAGAATTCTGGGAGTTGAAGTCCACAAGTCTTAATGTTG
>JANHFK010003288.1:47128-59223 GCA_036250565.1 Sibynophis collaris | reverse complement strand
CATAATACAATTCATTTTCTATCCAAATTTCACTATAAATAACTGGGTTTTTAGTCAATATCAACTCTATATACAGATTGTTAAATCTCAGTACATACTCAGTACAATACCTCTAATATTAACATAAATGTTGCCTATATATTTCTCTATAAATGTACTAAATAATCTATGGCGCATAATAACATAATTATCTCACTTCTTGATTAGGGTTAAAAAATTCCCTAAGCATTATATTTATTCTTATATATGCTTTATTTACATTTTATATAATAATTAGAAACCAATTCTCAACTCCATATTTATAGAAAATATTCCATAATTCAACTCTATTCACTATTATATACACTGACTTGTTGAAGAGCAGAAATCTGGTCTGTACAGCAAACTAAAATGTCTTATCTTTGCAAAGCAACATACTTTCCCTTCATTTGGGGATACATTCATGTTATTTTATATTTGAAAGAACACCTTTTTGATAAGATCCTTTCTGTTCACCAGAAGGAGGCCCTAAAATATAACCTTTTTTGTTGCTGTTAGTTTTAATCACTGTTATACTATTCATTTGTAATTTGTGTCTTTATTTCAGAAATCTAGTTTTATTTTTTTATTTAATTATAAGCTACTCAGAAAATACATTGGTCAGGACCATACAATTAATAAAATAAAGATTAATGAATGACTGAAAATCTCTAGCAAATTCCTCCAACATATCATATCATTTGCATGTTACACATTACTCTATTAAAATAGAATTTAAAAATTGTTAACTTTTCATATTAATGCTCTTTTGTTAGAATGGAGTAATAGTTTAACTAATAAGCATTATAAATATTTCCAGCTTGTAACCAGGGGCTGGTAATGTTGATTACAGAAAATAACATGAACATAAAGAAAGAGGGAAATGGAACATCCTATAATTTCTGAAGTATTATCAAAATACATCCAGCTAAGATTGATTCAGAAAAAATAAGTGAAACAAAAATGTTTATGCACTCAGAATATGCTATTAAAACAGCATCAAACAGTGCTTTCTGGAGTGCTAATGAGCCCCAAATTTAACAACAAATCTTAGCATAATAAGCTTATTTGCATAATCCAGTTTGTTCCTTGCAATTATAGATAGCAAAGGCTTGTGTCCATAAGAGGATAAGAGATTTATTTTATTCTATCCTCCCCTTCCAAAGAAAGAAAGAGAAAGGGAGGGAGAGGGGAAAAAGAGAGAGTGAGACAGAGAAAGGGGGAGGGAAGGAAGAGGAGGAATATCTGGGAAATAGTTCTACATGAAGTAAAAGCCTAAGGGATTAAAAAAAGCTAAAAATGATGAAGACTAGCTGCCAATTTAGTGATAGAAATCTGAGGAAGTATAAATAAATAAAGCTTAAGTTAACATAGAAGCAGAATGTTTAGAATTTAAGATTTCAGCTACTGTTTGTCAACACTGACAAAACTTTCTGAACATATGAAATGAGCCCATAATTGAGAAAACATAGATTGGTTACATATGGGACTTTTTCAGGTCACTCTTCAAAGAGCAAGCTAGGTGCTGTAATTCCAAAAGGGAAGCAGAATCGGGAGAAAGAAGGCCTTAATTACATGCAGTGAATATCATTACTCATTTTATTATATATCTTTTTCCTTCAGGCACATTAATATTTCTATTTTGTGTAGAATATTTGGAATATCTTGGGAGGTTCTTTGCGGGCTGATTGTAGATTGTGCTCCCCTACTGTAAATATGTTTTTCAGCAACAAGCAACTACTGTATTGCACTATCCACATATTGTGAACATAGTTATTGTGTTATCTTTCATTTGTTGAGCAATGTAATAATTTAAAACAACTGGAAGAGAGGAAAGTAGTCTGATTGGTCAAGGATTATCATGTAAAAGAATATTTTATTTCACTACAATAAATACAATATTGCATTTTAAACCAACTGATAAAGAAAAGAGATGGAAAAGTTGTTTTATAGGAATTAACATTTTTCTACCTCTTCTATAGCTTTCCTGTGAGAAGGGCAAGTTAAGTAAGAACAAAAACTGAGCTTCCAGTACTTTTGCTTTTGTTTAATATTTATGAATGTCCCGTTTTGTTACAAATAGGAACATTTTAAACAATCAAGGCAGTAGAAATAGCAGCTATATTTGTAAGGTTCTTTAAGCAATAAATTGCCAAATGTTTAGCATGGTCTCTCAGCATAACTTTTTCTATACAGAGTGTTCAAGGATACAGACTCACCCATGCAGTACTAAAATACTTAAGAAATGTCACAGAAAATTAATAATGATTTTTTTTTTAAAGGAGGTATGTTCTGGCATCATATGCAAATAAAGAGCTCATATGATTTGTGTCATGATGCAAACCAATTGTTCTCTCTTGTATGTGCCTATGTTCAGAGGTATCACTTCAAAATACAACTACTGGTGTTTATATTTTCGTATCTTACTTCTTCAAAATGCAGTTTTTACTTTCCTAGAATACTACAGGAGTACCATGACTTGGAAAATGTTGATCTTTATAGGTGATAACACTACTAGTTCTGAACATTTGTTTATTTATATTAATATTTTCTACATTTGTATAATTGTCCATCTCAAGTATATGACTGTGCACACATTATTTTGTTCAACCCAAAAAATTCCAGGTGAAGTGGACATTGAAATATATTCATTGTTCTTATGTGGTGATGATTTTGTTATGAACTGTTAATCTTCCCTTTTAACCACCTGGCACTTGTGTAGTTTCTAGTATAGGTAGATAGGTAGACAAGTGTACATGCAACTATCCTTCGAAAATATACATGAAACACACATACAGGATTGGTACATTTGTTTTAAGCAAGAAACATACAAAAATTCAAATACTTGGTCAAAAGAAACTAAAGGGGGAAAAAGAGGGAATTTCTTTGATCAAATTTGAAATTTTTCACCAATTTTGGTGGGATATTCTCATTTGTGTTTTTGAGCATATGTCTTTTTTCCTATCATGTTCTCTATACTGCTGGTATGATCCCTCATTGCAATTCATACACCTGTCATTTCTGAGTGTCACTAGTTCCTGCCATGCTGATTAAAAAGCAAACAAAAAGAGAGAGGAAAAAGATGTAGGGAGGAAAGAATAGCTGCATAAATAAAAAATTACAGTCTGTCGCATTTGAGAAAGCAGCTCATGTTTTAAACACCAGCTTTTATTCTATAGCTTAAACAAATACATGTTTTTTTGATTATCACCAGCTTTTTTGGGGGGAGGAGATAGGGAGGACAGGAAGGGAAAGAAAGAGAGATACCTAATGGCTTGCACTTAGCGATTAAGTGGTTAATGACTTAATAAACTTTTTAAAAATCTCATTTGTTGCATCCCTTGAATTGAGGGGGGGGAAAAACCTCAAAGGCCTGATTTTCTGTGTACCTCAGTCCAATATTGCTACCTGCTGGGTTATGAATACAATCTCTAAATAAATTGCAAGTGGCCATGGGCAAAAGGAAGAGCTTCTCTTTGATCTTGCTAGAGAGAATGAAGTCAAATGTTCAATCAATCAATCAAATTCATAACTTCTAGCTACAATTGGCCTGACAACAGCCTATTATTTATTTTTAAAATCTTATATTTCATTACTGCAAAACACAAAAGCTCTCATGGAGGGGAGGGGGAAGGACTAAATTATTGATAAGCCTTATATGTGACTGAGTTTGTTGTTTCTGACATGCTTGTCACTAACTATTGTCAGAAAGAATTTACTAAGATGTTGCTCTGGAAAATTTGGCAGCAAATGTGTGTTGTGCCAAATTTAAACTGGGTAGAGTTACTTTGCTGTAATGGCCTCTTTCTTGCAGAATTCCTAGTTGGTAAAGACAGCTGAAGGCAGAAAAGCTTTAGAGTATGAAAAAAATCCACAATATCATAAAAAAAAGGGCCTGCACTCCCTTCTCCAACATTATCTTTATTTTATTTATTGGAAAGAAATTAATTTGTGCTTAAAACCTGTGAACCTAGATGATGTAGCAAACCATTAACTGATTTCTATCTTTTTAGAAAAAGTTATTTCTAATTTGTAGAGGAATTATGAAACTGAGAAAAATAAAGACAATTAACTAGCAGAAATATCTCTTGGGCATCTTTTTACAGTAGTATCTGTCAAAAAGGAGGAGAATAGATGCAAAGGATGTGGGGTGCAGGGCAGGGAGGGGAAAGAAACACTTAAGGTTATAAACTTAGAAGACTCACCTTAGGCATGTTGCAGAAAAAATGGGTTTCTATAGATGCACAGTGGATTTATCTAATTTTGATTAAAACATAGCATTGCTAATCTAGGGTAATTTCTCTATATTATTAAATATTTAATGTTTTATTTATTGATTTTTTATATTGTATTGTATTGTGTTGTGTTATTATATTATATTTACTATTAAGTGACTCGGGGTGGTTTATAGATTATAAAAAGACAAGTATAATTTAGTTAAAGGCAATTTATATTTTATGCTACATCCAGAGAAAGGATTCTAAATTCGAAGTAGAGCATTAGAACAGAACAGAACAGAGTTGGAAGGGAGCTGGGAGATCTTCTAGTCTAATCTCTTGCTCAGGCAGGAAACCCTTTACCATTTAAGACAAATGGTTATCCATTCTCTTCTTTAAAACTTCTAGTGTTGGAGCATTCACAACTCCTGAAGGCGAGTTGTTCCCCTGATTAATGTTCTCACTGTCAGGAAATTTCTCCTTAGGTTGCTTAGGTTGCTTCTCTCCCTGATTAGTTTCCATTCATTGCTTGTTGATTTATCCTCCAGGAGAGTAGTTTGACTCCCTCTTCTTTGTGCCAACCCCTAAAATATTGAAACACTGCTAGTCCTACCACTGTTTGTCACCCCATTCCTTCTTTCATTAAACTAAACATACCCAATTCAGCAATTGTTCTTTATATTTTTAAGCCTCCAGTCCCCTAATCATCTTTCTTGATTTGACTTCCTTCAAGGGTGCATAGATCTGAAACAATATGTGCACAAGTATGGAGGAATTAAATTACAGAAGTTCAGTATTATACTCACATAATAATGCTGATGTTTTCCAGAGGCATCTAATGGACTTCATGCAAACAGGAATAACTAAATCAGGCAAAAATTATTGGATATTTTAAGTGGTTTATCACAATTCTATGAATTCTTCAAATACTCTACTGAATGAAGAAGTCTTTTTGTGTCTTTTTATGCCTATTCAAATGAAAATGAAATTATGGAACTTTCAAAAAGAAGGAAGATAGCTTACATTTAAAATTGCCATTCTAAAATCTAGCTGGCTCAGCAATCATAATTTTTGCATCTAGACCTTTATTCATTTAATTTGCAAACTTAAGCTATCTGGAGTTTGTTGTGTGAGGAAATGTACAAGGTATATAATAAACAAACATGCATGCTAGGGATAAAAAACTACATTTTTCAGGTTTTTGCTTAAAGACCTTTGAGCAGAACAAAAGAAGAAATTGGCCATCTTAAACTACATTTAGTTTTGAGGGGAAAAACGGGTTTTTTTTTTCAGTAAGTAAATTAAATATCAATGGAATGGATGTAATAAATTCTTGGCATTCTAGCTGTTATGAAATTTTCTTTGAAAATCTGACCAGCTGATTTTTAAGAAGCACTTATCTTCCACTCTTCTCTTTTAGCACCCATTCAAATTCTTGCCACTGGATTTGGTCAACTGTTTACTAGTGACAGTGATTGTGCAACTTGACGAAGTGAATATTTTATAGCTATGATAAAGAAGAATGAATTCATTAAAAGATAACAGACACATAATTTCCCTTTTATGAATTTTTCTATCTACTAGTTTAAAAAGCAACTCTAATGTTTAGCACATTACGAACACCCAAATTTTTGTGGGTTATAAGATCTATAGAAACATATTTTTCTGCCTACATTTTCACTCTCATATCATTTTTCAAATCACTCATACGGCTGTCACAAAAGGGTTGGCCAAGCATTTAGCCCAAGAGCATTAGTTTGGGCAGACTCAGGAAAACATTGGAGGACGGGGGTGATCTAGAATGCTGTGGTCTGTGGGGTTGGAAAGAGTCAGACACAATTCAGGAAGAAAGCTTTGCTGGAATCTTTTATTTCAGATCTTTTATAACCTGATGGTTGTGGGCTAAAATGCTTTGCACAGTGCTGATTTAACAGACTATGATTGTAAATCTTAATCTGTCCAATCTTTTTTCCTGTTCCAGGAGTTGCATATGCCAAATATTTAATTAGATATACATATATCTCTTTCATTTCCAGGTTTAGAGTTAGGATTAGGGTTGCAGTTAGGGTTAGGGTTTTATTTTATCATTTCATTTCATTTCATTCATTTATTTATTTATTTATTTATTTATTATTATTTATAAAATTTATTTTCCACCCATCTTGTGGTTCAAAGAGGTTGTAAGAATAGTAGAATCTGAAGTATTCTATTACTTGTGTCTATTACACAAGAGACATATTTTAACTTGTATTACTCTATTAGTGACTTTAGTGTCAGTGACACACCCAGCAGTTCTTATTACCTCGGTACAGAAGGAAACTGTAAAGATGATAGCAATATGGCATCAAAAATTACCATATTACTCAGTGGATTAATTGCAATTCTGTTTAATCATTTCCTTCCACTTTTAACCAAATAGAGCTACTTTGGCTTATTCTGTCTCTATATTTAATTATTGACAGTGCTAAACATGGTTACTGTAATCTTGAGAAAATTGCCTATTTGCTATACTTAGTTACATAAAAGATTGTTATTTTAAAATATATATTTTTGCTTGTTTAAATTCAGTTCCACGCAAATAATGTCCAAAAATCATTATAAAATAGTTCTGTTCATCTTAGTTTAAAAAGGATATGATTGAGTGGGAATATACAGAAGGCATATTTTAAAAAGAAAGGTTAAAATACTGGAACCCTTCAATTTAGTACAAAGACAAGAGAATCAAAAAGAAAACGATGCATACGATTATTAATAATTTGTTGAAAGTATATAGGTCACACTTTTGCTCTTCTTCCATAATGTTGCGATTGTACTAAAAATAATTGTTTACAGATAACTCTATTTTGTAATATGGTATCCTGTGTTTTTATTATAAAATGCCATGGTCTACCAAACAGACTACTGATACACTCCTTTTATCTCCTTGGCTTAATGTGGCTCTACATAATTATCTTTAATCATATGTTATTTGCTGCCTTTATTCAATATTTCTCATGGAAGTATTTATTATTTCAAATAATTAAGAGACCAGTTTCTCTAAAGTAGAGGTGCACCTGAACATCAGCAGCTGCAGGGATCCTATCTCCTGAAATCCTTGTGTGTTCAAAGATTTTCAACTGCTAGAGAAAATAAAATTATTAATGACAGAGGGTACTTATTCCAATTATTATAGACAATTGATTTAAAAGATATAAAATCCAACAATCAATCAATTAGTGAACCAATGAATTTGATTAAGAGTATTTAGTGCATGGGTGTCAATCTAGTGATGTCATGTTGTTGTCATGTGACGTATTGTGACTTTTCCCCCCTTTGCTAAACCGGGGGAGGGGATGGCCAGCGTGTGATGCATCTGGCCCGCAGGCCACAAGTTTGACACCCCTGATTTAGTATGTCTCCTATCCATCTTTAGTCTGTATGGCTTTTGACTTTAAAAATGTTGTTCTTTTATGCCCTTTTTCTGTTGTAACAAAAGAAAAAGGAACTATCTCATTATTTAATTCTAGAATATGTTAATATAATACAAATTCATCCAATAATTGCTTATGTGCCCAACAAACAAAGTCAATCTGGAGAGTTTAACACCAGGATTATTAGATATAATTTAGAATGAAGAAAATAAAGAACATTTAGAATGTAAAAAAAATCCTTAAATTTAACCTGGCATTAAATGAAATTCATGACATAGAATATGACTGCATTTGCTTTTAAAGGATAAATACCGGTATTATAAATGATATACAGTTGTCATCAAATATTAAAAAACAAGTATGCCTTGAATTATCAGTACTTATTGTTTGTTTGTAACAAAGCCTTAGTTTGAATGTGGTGCAGATGTCTTTCATTTTTTTCTCATGGAAAACTTAAACCAGTTCTGTCTAGTACTGAACATCAAGCCAAAAAAGATCTACTGACACGATGGAACTGAGATACAAAGACAGCTGGAGAAATGAATGCTTTCTTTTAACATGGAGCAATTGCATAGTTTGAGTGTGTAAGTCTGTGGTCTCTCAAAAAATTATAGATGTCTTTATCCCAAAAATTTTCATTCAGTAATTTTGGGCAGACATAAGTCAACAACACATTCAGTTTTCAGTGAATAGATAAATGATGGTGGTGAAGATAAAAACTTAACTATCCCAGTTGACAAATTTGCCCTCTTTTCTTAAATAGTCAAAGTCTATAGGCTAGTTCTATAAATAAACCTTTATTGTTAGGCATCACTGAGACGCTGATTAAGTTTTGGAATGAACATAGACTGTCATCTACCAAATCCAACTTATTACAGTGTGCTTAGAGCTGGTTATGGTTTTTTTTTTTATGTTTATGCTACCTAAAAAGATAGAATACCCAGGGGAAATAGGGGGGAAAAAACCAAAAGAAAAGAGAGCATCAATTGTGACAAATATAATGAGTGAAATAAAAAGTGAAAAAGGACAAATAGTGCAAGAATAACAATACAGAAGTTTCAGTTCTGGCTGATTCTACATAAAAGTTCAAGTACCGATTGCAATTCATTGTAATGCTGTTACTTCTATCAAGATCTGTGCTGTGTCCTCTGATATTATTGTTCTGCTGATATTTTCCTTTATGAAGTGATAAAGCCATTTATAAAAATAAAGAAACAAAAGTAGAAAAATGTGTAAGTGAATTAAATAAAATCATTTATTATAGGAATGAAAACAATAAGAATATATATTACATTGGAATAGGTAGCAATTATGTGTAGGATGACCTTAAAAAGTTACAAATAAGCTTGATTTCAAGAAAAGATAAAAATCATTCCATTTTTAAAGAAGTACAGAAAATAAAATCAGGTATTTACGTGTGTGTGTGTGTGTATGTGTTTGTGTGTGTGTGTAAGTGGGTATATGAAAGAAAGCACAGATTTTAAAGTTCATAAAAATAAAAAGTAACATTATTTTAAAACTGTTAATGTAGACATCCAAAACTATACCCTTTCCCAAAAACCTGAGAAAGTTTTTTAAAAATTAAAAGCTCAGCATTTTTTCATCTCTTTCTTTCGGCAGGAGGCCTCCTGATATTCAGTGAAACATCAGCTTTGCTCACAATATCTCAATCTGCCCCCTTCAATCTCTGTATGACGTTATTATACATTCCCTGGTTACAAGCAGAAGACCTCTAATTTCAAGCCTTTTATTCTCTTTTCTTTCTTTTTCTTTCTTTCCAAAGGGGATGTGACTGGATTTCTAAGGCCTGAGATCGCCTGTTTTATTGCCCCTATGCTGAGCACAGTGCGGATCCAAGCTCTCCTCTCATAAGTCACAGCAACACATTGATTTTTGAAAGTCCTCCTTTGTCATTGTGTGCATGCATACTGTGTCCCCACTGAACTTTTCATTCATTACCTGGCGGAGTACTTTTCTGACTGCAGCCGCAGAGCAGTAAAACTTTGCTCCTTTTTCACAGAGGAAGCCAGCTGCTCAAGAGACTTGCAGCCTAGATAGTGGGTGGTCTTTGAGGCCAAGGCGATAGATGGAAATTCAACACAGAGCCTTTTGTAAGCCAATATTTCTCTGTTTTCCTTTCTGTTCACTTTATTGCAGGCAGACCTGAATATTTTCCGCAAGACTTTATAGAGGTGTACTGGTGTATCTACTGTAATGACTGGTGTAAAAGCATTGCTATTTTATGACCTGAATAGAAAGGCCTTAATGGTTATTAGGGATTGCTAATTCACAACCAAGGAAACTGTATGAATTCTTTAAGAAGAAGAAAAAAAATGTAAACTGTATGTCTAATCCAATCATAATTCATTATTCTTTAAAATAGTGGGGCATAAATATCTTATGTTTTCTCGAAGAATGATGGAAAGTTTCTCCCCCTCCCCAAAGACAAGGGGTACACATTTTGTAATTTCTGCAAGGGGTTCAGCATTGATGGGGACAAAGTTTTTGGTTTTCTTTTGGAGTGATGTGGGTTTTGTTAGGCTAAAAAAACACACACTTGTTAAGCTTAGAGTAAACTTTAGTCCTTTGTTCATTAAAAATATCAAAGATTGTTCTATCAAAATTTACTATTTTGTCAGTGAAAATAGTCTAATGTTATAAGAGTATGAAATACAGCTTTGGAAAAACTCATGTAGCCCACTTCTGCTCTACTATAATCATAATTTCAGTGCAAATTAGAAACACTAGCAATAAAAAGTGCAGGACACGATTAGTGAGACAATCTCACTGGCCCATTGCCTAAACTTAAAATCACTATTATTTCCATATTAAAGTCACTATAAGATGAGTTTTATTGATGAAGAGTCACATTATATGATAGAAAAAAAGATTATTTTGTGTGTGTATAGAATTATTATATCAGGTAATATTTGAGGGGTTGATTTCCATTGAAATTCAGCTATCCAGTCCCCAAATTCAATGGCACAGTAAAGGGGAGGTAGCCAATACTTTTACATATGGTTTATATATACTTAGTCATAAGGTTCCCTTCCTATCTATCCTCCTAACTGATGATGCTTTATGTAATGAAAGCCAGAGCAGGTGGTTAAATATAACTCCGACGGGGGATACATTGCAAGACTGAAAATCATAATTGTTTGACAGAGGAACACTGATGATTTATAGAACTTGATCTTTTTTTTTTAAGGGCTTTTGCAGAATGGGCAGGAAGCCAGGCAATGCACAGCAAGTAATATAATGAGGTGGGGTTTATCATGAAATTTTCATAGAGATCATCTCTCTCTGGCTTAGTTAATAATACTTTACCAAGCCACACATGAAAAGCTGGTTTCACAATTGCACAGAAAGTTAAACACATATGACTGCAGTCCTAAAGGAATCAGAATACAACATAGAAAGTTTTGGAATGCTCCCATCCTTAGTTTAGATAAATTCTCTATCCTACTTCCAAGACAGATAAAACAATGGATTTGATGGGAAGAGGCTACTTTATAGAATGTCTTCAGAAAATGGAGAAATTCCTCAACAGTTTTCAAGAGCAGTGGTCATCATTAAGAGGGCTTTCTTTTTATTTGATATGCTGTCCTCTCTCTGCTTGCAAATGACATCCATCTTGCTGAAATTTGTTTTTTGCTTTTTGTACATAGATTGATTGTGGGAGAAAAAGTGGTGAACACAAGAGAAATGGTGTAAAATGTCTTTTAAGAATTCCACAAGGGGCATTTTCCAGGATAGTTAAAATATTTTCTCAGAAAACTGCCTCCTGAGAAATTCAAATTAAGCTCTACTAATAACCAAGAGAAATAATAATGGCTGTTCCAAAGTATTGAAGCAATCTTTTCTTCAGACAATAAGAGCTAGTAATTTGAGAAGGACTTATAATTTATAGTGGGAGGATCTATCCTTTCTATCTACTGGTGAACTGAAATGCTATTTTTATTCCCTTGCATTGACAGGATAAACATTATTTCATTGCTGTTTGGATTCCAATTGTACCCACCTCACCTTAGTACAAAGCGGAAAACTGTATCTCTTAATCCTTATGTTGATTGTCAGTGTTGACAATCAGTAGAATAATTTGCACAGTTTTTGGCTTTTCCCTTGAGACTCTTTTTGAAGCCCAGGCTGTGGGGCAGATGTGGTAGCTCTCTTTGCCTTCTCCTTTGATCTGCTTGCCCCTCAGCTATGGACAAGAGAGGGCACTGCAGGCAAGCCAGCTGTCTTTGTTCCCCCACAGCTCCCTTTCTGCTGCCAGCTGACTAGATTGATTCATATTCTTTCTAAGTAACAGAAGTGAGCAGCAGTAATCTCTTTCTTCTCTGTGCCAAACCACCTGTTAGTGCAGTTTTATACTTTCCTCCATTAGGTACCATCATCCACCAATTTCCACGTCATTAATAGTACCTTATCATAATATGAAATTGTTTTT
>JANHFK010003286.1:480307-493030 GCA_036250565.1 Sibynophis collaris | reverse complement strand
CTCTTAATAATAGTTTTGCTCTGGAACCCACGGCCAATAGGGAAGATGAATGGTGCGTAGTAAAATAGAGGAGTCAGCAGCCTTCCAGATTATTCCTCAACAGTCCTTCCCATAAGGATTCACTGGGAAGGTTTTCCTGAAGTGAAATCCACTCCATTTTCAAACTTCACCGTTCTTTCTGTGGCTTCTTCTGCCACATGAAATATGGTCCCATTTTTAAAACTTCAGAAGAGTTTATTAAGCTATAGACAGGCACAATAGCTGTAACAAAGTTTAGATAGTTGCCACCTGCTACACTCAGTGTAAAACAGAATGCAATGGGACAGAATTTTACAGACAAATTAACGCCACCGACTTATTCCAAAGTAAATATATATAAGGTAAGGTGACCAGACGTCCCGCTTTTGGCGGGAAAGTCCCGCTTTTTAACAATTTGTCCCGCATCCCGCGGAGTTTTTAAAAAGTCCCGATTTGAGCCAGTGAGCTGCTGAGGGGGAGGCGTGTGCGCGTGTCTCTGTGTTTGGGCGGGCGGAGAGGAAGGCATGCATGAGGCTGGCCGGGCATACGTCGAGCGGCGGGGCTTCTGTCTGTCGGTTTGCCTGTCTGCCTCCCTCCAGGAAGAGCTCCCCCTCTGGGCCTTCCCTGTGACGCGCGGCTTTCCCTCGCAGGAGCGGCGGCGGTGGGTGGGCACGGCGGCCATGGCAGGGTTGCAGGGGCCTCCACGTAGCCGCTCCATCTCACTTCTCTGGTAGCGCTGGGCGGGCAGGTGAAGCGAGCTCTGGGCCTCATGGAAGCAACAGAAGAGAAGAGAGTAAATCCACCTGGCTGCTTCACTTCATTTTTACAAGCAAAGGACTTGTTTGCTTTACAAAAGAGTCCACTTCAAATGTTTTCTGAAGCAGCATCCTCACTGCCTAGCCCTTGAAGTAACTGGCCCGGCAAGATTTTATTTATTTTTTCCACGTACTTTCAAAAATTTAAACTGTGCTGGCCGGTTCTCTCCTGGGCTGTCATCAACATTTGACAGTAAAACAGTGTGGATTGTAAACCTTTTTTTGGGTGTGTGTGTTATAAATAAATCAGCTTGTTGCTTGAGCTGTCAAGCGAAAAGAACTCCTGGCAGTTCCAAGAGGTCTTGAATAATGCATGTGCTATAAGGAAACAAATATTTAGAAATTCTCCAGAGTCTATTACTTTTTAATAGGAATCTATCTCTATTTTTTTTTAAAAAAAAACACCTTAATTGGAAATAATGTGTATTCCCTGGTTGACTTTTTCTGATCTATAAAATGGTTGTAGGTGATTTTTTTGGAAGCCCAAGATATGGAAGATATTGTTTAAATAAGTGTGTTAATAGAAAACGACACCTTGATAAAGCTGTACAGTGTTTTTATTTTCCCCGCATGATAAAATTGAACGAAAAGAATGATTTGCATTGTTTGAACATCTCCACACTAGGAAGTGAGGTTAGAATAGAATAGAATAACAGAGTTGGAAGGGACGTTGGAGGTCTTCTAGTCCAACCCCCTGATTAGGCAAGAAACTCTACACCACTTCAGACAAATGGTTATCCAACATCATAAAAATTTCCAGTGTTGATCAGTGTTCCACTGATTAATTGTTGCATCTGTCTACTGGGGGTGTTTTTCTTTGAACTTCTTGGTTTAGCCAACAGTTCTGGCATTTCTTTATGGTTCCCCTCAAAGTAATAATAAGACTTGGTCCTGCCTAGTTTCATAGTCAAGATAAAGTCAACTAAAAGTTGAGGAACACCCATTTGATACACTTGACATGGTGATCTTTGAGCTCCTTTCAGACATTACAAATGGTTCAAATGACCATTTGTGGTGCCTTCAAATCAGGACCAACTCTGTTCCTAATGACAAAGTCCCCAGTTCTGCTCATTGGAATAAAAAGGGATGAGACATGAAAGACAACGAGGACAAAATATGGAAAGAAAAGAAAAGATTAAGATGAATGGAGATAGAAGGAAAGGAGAAAGGAATTGAAGTAAAAGGATAAAGAAGGAAAGGAAAGGAAGCACATGGATAAAGAAGGAAAGGGAAAGCAAAGGAAAATCTGAGAACCAACATGCTTTTCTAAAAAATGGTGTTATTTTGGGGTTCTCTTCTCTTTCCCCACCCCCCAAAAAGAAGGGAAAAAAGATAGATTCTATTGAGTTCAGTTGTACTTTGGTTTGAATATTTTTCAAAAACAGATGGTTTTGAATGTTTTGCTGCTCTTGCTGTTTTTATTGATGCTTGAAGGAGATTCTTGTTTACGTTTTATTCCAGAAAGACCTTGAAAGGGATTTATTGGAGAAGTATTAAATTAAGGTATTAAATGAATACATATAAATTTATTTCATTCATATGAATAAGAGCTTAAGGACTGGGATATTAAAAACTGGCAGAGAATCCTCCTTCTTCTCCTCCTCCTCCTCTTCTCCTCCTCCTCCTCCTTCTCCTTCTCCTTCTCCTCCTTCTTCTTCTTTTGAATATTTGCGAAAGGATTTATGGCTTCCCTGGGATTGCATTCTATTTATTTATGCAACAGTCTTTAAAACATGCACTTTTGTTCCTATAAAGTCATGAAATAGCAGTGATTAAATGAGATTGGGGGTTCTCTGTGAATGCAGAATCTGTGTCTCAACATCTTTTTTTTACATCGTGGCGACCAAAACTGAATGCAGTATTCCAAGTGTGGCCTTACCAAGGCATTATAAAGTGATATTAACACTTCACGTGATCTTGATTCTATCCCTCAATTGGATCTATTAATCAGTTCTACTTTCCTGGGTTTCATTTGTTGTCAGGATAATGATCTTCTGTTTAGCAACCTGTTATCTTCATAATTTCCTTGGTATGTGATATGTTACTGAATAAAATGTATGCCTAATGTACTTGAATTTTGAAGAATTTTCCTTCAGAATTTTCCTCTTGAATTGCTAGTATTTGGCATTGTGTTCTTATTTCAGTAGGATCAAGTACTCTGCCTAAACATTTTATTTTATTATATTGTATTACTTCCAGATTGTCTACTTAGGTTTTTGTTGCACTATGCTCCTCTCAAAATTAGCTTTGCTTTGAAACTTCATCCTTTTTTATTTCCAGACAGAAGGTAGAATAAAGGCTTTTCATCGGGTGTCCTGGTCTTTTTTCTTCTGGTCTCTTTAGTTGCAAGCAATCCATTCTCTGTGCTAGACAATGGAAGAAAACCTTCACTGGCCTATTTTGACAGATTTATATATTATTCACATCCAATATGTCCCCAATGACTGCGCCTTCACATTTAGTCTCTATTTTATCTTTCTTCCCCAAGTGTAAATCTTTTACCTTTTTTTTTTTTTTTGTAAAGCCAAAAAGCAGCAGCTCTTTTAAGTTCTGTTAGACATTTTACCCTAATAATTATACTTTAAAAAAATGTTGCCCTGTCTTCCTGGATCTAGTCTGGCCTTCTTGCCTCATGTTTTTGAAGTCTTCACTACTTGTAACTCCTTGTTTGGTTTCTGAACTGGACGCCATCATTTATTTTTTAATGATAAAAAATGGTACAGTAATGTTATATAGAAAATAAAAAAATAGTAATCAACAATAATGCATTGCAATTTTCTAAAACAAAATTGCATTTACCAATAGGAAAAGTAGACATGATGTGCTTTAAAAGGAGAATCTATTAAAACAAAACGATGGAAATATGTTAATAATTACATTAAAATGGTATTCTACCTGCGCAATTACAGTCTTGCAGGATTAAATGCTCCATTTAAAACCATAAATGGCCAGAAACAGCCATAAATGTTCTTCTATTAAAATTAATTTCCTCTTTGTAAAAAGTAAATTATTTCAGAGTTGGCCTTTCAGGTGTTTATTTTTTGTTAATGGAAAACTTGCCTCTCATGCAAGTTTTCCCAGACTCTGACTCAGTCACAAACTTGCCACTTTAGCAAAAAAAATATTCATTCTGACATTGCCCCATCAGAGGAGGAAGAGGAGTTGGAACTGGGACCATCCGATGGGAGGTGGCATGTCTCCTTTGGCATGTTGGAAGAGGCCAGGAGCTGAGGACGATGCTGTCCCAGGTGGTCAACCAGAAAGAGAGCAGCCTTGCCCTCACAGGGGAGAATTGGCTGCTGACAGGCAGTGGCGCTGATAGGCAGCAGATCTCCTGATGAGGAACAGTTGCCTCCCCCACTCAATCCAAGGACACTGAGAGTGGAGCATAGGTAAGTTCAGAGAAGGGCTGCAAAGCTACTCAGGAAAAGGTTGCCGCAGGCCTCCTTGCAAGGAACAGCTGGAGTAGATTGACTTAAGGAGAAGCCATGGGGAATTAGCCTTTGCCAAGAACAGTTTTTTTTGTTTTGAGTTACATTCCCTCAGCTTTGAATTGTGCCTTTTGCCTTGCCCCTGAGGGCTGCCTGTTGTCTTCTGCCTTGACTTTGCCTTGTGGACTATAGTTTAGACATGTTAAAAATATAAAAATAATGTGCAGGTTTATTGCAATAGTTCCCAAGCTTCAATATATAAACACAGCTTTAAATATATAAACACAGACACACAGAAATAAGACTTCAAAAAGTTACATTAATACCCATTTTTGTGAATTGGAAATAGTATTTTCCATGAATAAAGGTCTGTAAATAACAACTGCCTTCCAATTACAAACTTTCATTGACTCTACTTCATAGCTCAGAAGCATATATTTGGGTATTACAAATTTATTTAAGGTTTCCCTTTCATGAATACAAATAATATCCTATATTACAAAAGAGATGTACATACATTTTACATTGAACAAGATTTCTCATTACACAATGCAGATGAAGCTGCTAAAACAGTGCTACATAATATTGAGGTGATTTCACTGTGACTCTCCTTCCACCCTTAGCATTAACTAGAAAAAGCCCTTGTCTCAAATCCACAGCAAGATAAAGCTTTTTTGTTTCTATGTGTGAAGTTATAATGTTATTGCATACCACTTTGCTACTGCATTTTAAGTACATGCATAGCCAAATACAGAAAATAAATAATGAAAAGCAAAATTTCTTCAACATCACCTTTAAGTCAAAAGTTCGAAGGAAATAGAAACTGCTCACAGAAAAGTTTGGGAAGACATAACATTCATTATTATAGACCCTTCCCCATACAGTATTTTAGAAATCAGGAACTAGAAAACTAGAATTTGTTGTCAAATTCCAATTTCAACAATTGGCTAATTCTGTTTCACATCAAACATAGTTATCTCAGATGGAACATTATATATGGTTAAAGGTAAGAACAATATAGGAAGAACTTGTAGCATGCTGTTGCTAGGAAATTAAGTAATATTACATCTGTACTGATGGCCGTGAACAGATTATTTAATTAGCATGGAATTTTAAATCAAAATTGCAATGGGGGTTTTCTGTGGGACACATAATTGTAGCCATACTTTTATATAGTTGTAAATTAAAAACATGTCCTTTAAGAACAAGGCGATACTTCTACAAAACCACTAATCTTCAATCAAGCTGTGCCAAGAGTATTAACATGAATAAGATATTTCTGCCTAAAGGGTAATGCAGCCACATCCTCTGGAATGCTCACTATCCAATTGTTTGAAGATACAAATGCAACAGTGACAATATTTCAACTTAGATTGCCCTGTAGAGATAGCTGGAGCCTGTCTTCAAAATTAGTGTGTGAACCTGCTAGAGCAGGGGTGTCAAACTTGTAGTGTCGCGTTGTCATTACATGACATATCATGACTTTTTTTTCCCCTTCGCTAAAATGGGTGGGGGGCGTAGCCAGCACGTGATGCATCTGGCCCACGAGCCACAAGTTTGACACCTCTGTGCTAGACGATGCAGCTGCTTTAATGCTTTGAACAGGGGTGTTTTTCTTGCAAAACAAGACTTCGCAAAGCAACTTGGTCAACTGCTTTGCTGGATCTTTTTTAAAATCTCATTATCAACAAGAAAAAACAATTGAACTCATGACCTCTTTGACATCACAGCAGTACTTTAATTTAAACAGCCCATGAAAGAAGCATGAATTTTTACATCACTCCAGAGGATATTCTTTGGGACAATATCCACTATTTACTGTGCTCTAATATAGCGGTATCAAAACAATCAAATATCTACAAAGAAATGGTACAAAAAACAAGTCACATACTCTTTAATCACACTAAATCACACTTGTATTGCTGAAAACATTTAAGGGAAGAACTGGATTTTTTGGGAGTCTAGTTGAAATAAATAAAGCAGCAGCAACAGAAAAAGAAGAAATGGGATACACAATCCAACAAACTAATAAAATAAACATTACAGAACTTGTAAAAATGAAAGTTTCTGCAGTTTATGAAAGAATGTTCTCTTCCCCTTGGTGTAGGAAATTTATTATTATCTAATAAATATGGAAGGTATGAAATTTAAATTTATGATATCTTACATTTTGTTTAATCTGGAAAAGGCATTAAATTAAAAATGTAATTCTTCAGGAAGAAAATTATATGATGGATGATAATTAACTCTAAAAATCTGTAGTTGTTCAAAAATGCAGCAAACATAGCATTTCATAGCTGTACCAAATTCTGTTGTATTCAGTTGTAGACTGGATAGGAGAATTCATTTCATGTAGAAAGCAACAAATGTATAGAAATTCTCAAAACAGGAAACAAATATATGACATATTGCCACAACTATTTACATAAACATTTATCACACTACACGATTCAAGCCGTACAAAAAAATATTGAGTAAATGAAAGGCTAATGGACGCACTGCTTACTGATAATCCTTCATTCAGCGAGAAAGCTTGTAAACAAGGAAGATATACATTTTTACAATTTATAGTCTTAGGAGAAAATAGATTTCTGGTTTGTCATTTTCATTTGGCTTGGTCTCTAAAAGGGAGTCATCTGTACAAAACCGGTCACTGTATCCCAAATGCAAAGATGAGCAGGCACCTTCTGGGACCCCTCTGCGTTCTAGGTCATCTGTGTTGAAGTTATCTAGATAGCTTGCTATATAAGATCCAGTAGAATGCCTATTGATGATATGAGGTGGTACTGGGGGCTTATTTCGAAGGACTATGTCTGTTACATTACTGCTAACATTACAAGGTTTTTGTTTATTGGCTTCTTGTCGTTCCTTGGCACGGCTAGCAATATTTCTCACTCTACTCTGACTTCTGGATGACAGTTTTCTGACCAACATTTTTGGGCAGTCATCATTTTGTTTAGAACAAAATGACTGGCAACTCTCTTCTTGATCAAAAGACACAAGTTTTCGCAGTTGTTCAGTCAGAATGTCTGTAGTTGATGGTTTCTTGGCCTTCAGAGTAGCCACCATGTTGTCTCTCATACCAGATGTAATAAAACCTCTACTAATGTATTTGTACTTGCTCTCAAAATTGCATGAGATATCTTCTGAAGTTAAGTCACCAAGACTTTTTGATTTACAAGGGCTCTGTTGCTTTTGAGCTCCAGGAAAGGGTGAAGGCAGAATATTTTTGGGCTTAAGAGCAGCATTGTTGCTGTTTGATTGAGGAATGTTTAACAATTCATTTTGTGCATCTGATATTTGCAAACAATTATTGTACAAAAGTTCAAATGTCTGCTTATGTGGGTATGGAAAATACTGATTCTTATCATTGTTGAACTTTAAACCTTCAGCTAGGTTTTCACTGTGAAAGTCCATGCTCTTTAGGGGTTCACACCTAGTTTTGTTATAGTATAGTGTATCTTGACTATGCTTAAGTTTCAGAGGAGAAGCAACTTGGCTCATGTCTTCTATCTTATATTCAAAAGCAGTTATCAAGAGGTCTTGTAATTCCCCATCAATTTCCATTAGGCTACTACCTGTAGAATTTGCACAAGTGACTGGGACAACAATGGTATTCTGTATGTCAGAAGTATAGGAGTTGCTATTGCTGACAAATTCCCAGCTTGTTCCACATTTTGTTTTAGAATTTGCTTTCTGCATGGCAACAGATGAAATACAGGAAGTGTGTTTGGCACCCTCATTTACGCAACTGTCTTTTGCATCCTTGGTTGGATCTTTGCAAACAGGTGTATCCATTAATGCAGACTGAGAAACTGGAGAAAGAGAAGCCTCATGAATAATTGTGTACAGAGAACACCCTGTTGTCTTAGGGGTGGATATTATGGTATTTTCTGCTCTTGAACCAGCTGATCCAGCTGGTTTTAAGTTTAAGGACTTGTCATTCAAAATGATGCTTTGTTCATTCAATGACGTACATGGTAGATGAATGGACTTTAGATTATTGTTCTGTTTATTAATATCAGAGGGACTTGAAACAAGAGTTAAGTCAGTTTGGTCACTTGTGACATCAACTTGTTCTATCAGCTTCGAGATAGAATTATCCCTTTCTCTCTCGTCAGCTAGAGAAACCTCATTAATCAGACAAGAAATGTCACTATCTGGGATAGATGGTGTACAATTAAAGCCACACATATTAGTTATCGTTGTATTTAAAATTGGGTGGGGTTCCAAATTAGCTTTTTTATCTGCTGTTTTCCACTTTTCTTTGCAAAGTGCAGTTATCTCCAAAGTCTTTGGATCCATGCAGCCTATGTCTCCATGTTTTTTTCTTTCATGAACAAATTCATTGGGAAGATTACTTTTCCAATACTCAGTGGAGAAATAGGTTTCAGCTATCCCAATTGCAAAGTTTACGCTGTCGCCTTTTTCAGCAGAACAAAGTGTATCACATGGACCAGACATGGGTACATCTTTCTTAAGCAGGTGTGTAAAAGATGGATTTTTCTCAGAAGAGGGGATGGTTTTCTTCTCATTTGTACAATCCTCACTTGTATTGTTTCTGCTTTCTGCTAAATCAATTCAAACGGAAAAAAAACCAAAAAAAATGATTATACAAATTATCTTACTTGCTTAAGTTTAGTTTATCCACAGAGAAATGGAGAATGTAAACTCAATCACAGTCGTGGAAAAAAAATTAATTATGTGATTGTGTATTTACTATAAATTATCCATGTGATGTGCTGAAATGGAAAAAATATACAGTGGGAGGCATTTCACTGAAGTTTTTCTTCAATGCTTTATTACATCACTGCAATCATGATGTAATATTTGTATGAAGAAAGTCGATGAGGTATCATAATCTAGACATGTGGAATTACCTTCAGCTGTATTCCTATTCAGATTTGTACTATAAAGGAGCATGACAAACAAAGACAGAATAAAACAGCTCTGTTAAAACACCATCTGCAACAAGAGGCATATTTATCAGAACTCTTGAATTATACACCCAAAACTTGCTCTCTATGTATCAACAAGATTCCTGTATTGCTAATAAAATACAAATATTTTCCTTTCCCTTTACTTCTAATATGATTTAAAATATAGTTGAGACTTTCAAGGTTATAAAGCAGACTGCTCTTTATAGCCACTGTGAATTACCAAATACCCTGTTTCCCCCCCAAATAAGGCATTCCCTGATAATAAGCCCAATCGGGCTTTTGAACCAAGCACTTATTTCAGGGTTCAAAAAAAATATAAGGTAGGGTCTTCTTTTGGGGGAAACACAGTATATGGCATTAATACAGAGGTGAAAGTCTATTGCTATGATAACAGCAATCTATGATGGAAGTAAAACGTGAGAATAAAACATTGATTCAACACTGAACAGAGAATAAGGCAGGAATGAATGATATTCCTTGACTGTTAAAGTATTGATGGATTAATCTACAATGAATGTTTGTGGTTACCCAAGCTGCTTCTTCTATTGAAGGTCTGACCTCAACACATGAAAACCTAGTGTTTGTGGTAAAAACAGAGGGGTGTTGCCGAGAGCTGCAAATGTATATGCAGATGACCATGTTATTGGCTGACACTTTGAATGGTTTGTGCTAAATATTAGCTAGACTATATAACGTAAAAGGGAATATGGATCTGAAAATTAATGTTGACCAACATAGCTACAATTGACACATAAAATGGGGTAGCAATTGTGAGTTGTTTAAGCACATGAAGGGAAAAAAATAGAGCAGATAGATGAATTTGTATACTTTGGGAAAATGTTTAGTAAAGATGGGGAAATGGAAACATTTTAAGACATACAAATGCTGGTAATAAGATAATGGATGGTAGTGGTAATGGAGGTATGTGAAGCATACTTCCATTATTTTATATAAAATTGAGAGTTAGATATGGCAGCAGGGATATAAAAAAAAGCTGAATGCAGTGGAAATGGCATATTTAAGATGTTAAAACAAAAAGAAATGGAGTTAAGAATGACTAGGAAATGAATGAATGTGGATTGATTAGAAAAGAGAAGGACTAATATAGAAGAAGTGCAATTAGGCAATTTGGTCATATAGAGAGAGAATGAATGAGAATCATATTTCAAAACAAATATGTGAGTAGTAAGAAGAAGGAGAAGACGAAGATTGTAGTGATTGCATGGACCTAATGAGACTTTCAAAAGGAGTAAGAAATTTACAGAACAATAAGCAATGAATTGATACAGTGGAAACAAATATTGTTTGCAAGGATACAAACGTATGCAGAGGTACAATAAGCAAAGTTGTTGTGAATTAAAATTAGTGGCATTTCCATTCCTATCTTGAATTTAATTTATTTTGCTTGCTACTCACCACTTTTCTGGGCCACGTGCCTTGTTTCAAAAGGAAATAGCATGTTAGGTATATAATAAGGCACGGTGTTTATGTATATATGTCCATACCTCCCACTTTTCAAACAACAAGTGCAGAACTGACTTGATCAAAAGGTCAAAAGGTCTCAAAATTATATCCTGAAAGCCTCATAGTGGGAACTCACCAGATGTACTTTCACTTTTGGTAACTTCAACAACTCTGCTAGCATCCTGGTCTGGTGGTGGCAATCCTGCCAGGAGATATTTTTCAACTGGCATGGAGATGGGCCGCAATTGTAAACTTCTGCTGGTTTGCCTGAAACCTCCTTCCTTCTCTTTCAAGTCCAGCGTGTCAGATACACTTTCCTTAAGGTCAGTGGTCTCTTGAAAGCCCATTTTGCTTTTTTTCCTGCCCTTTGCTGGAGCGCTGGCTGTGCGTCGAAGGATTCGGTCCCCGAGGGACCTTTTTCGGATATAATTAGTGCTGTTTTCCACTGAATTATGTTTAGAGCTCTTATTAAAAAGCCCTCGGAGTCCTATTAGTTGCTTGTTCTGGAAAAAAAGAAAAAGAAAATGGGAGAGGAGAAAAGATCTAGGGATTTTGGGGAAGGGGGGAGGATGGCCTGTTTTACATAAAGGAACTTCTACATTGCTGTATTTGCACGCAGTGGCTGATAAGAATATCTGAGCAGTGACTGATAAGAAAATCCCAAGCAAATCAAGGAAAGCCGTCAAATGAAGCAAGTCCACATCTAGCTGATTAAAAAAAAGGTGAAGCTCACTATGAGTTCATGCACGTATAAGATAAAAAGAGGCAGCCTGCCTTGAAGCAAAAGAAGTTTTACAAGACACTTCCTAATTGCATATGACAAGCTCACAAGACATTTATTTCCTTGGGTGAGAAGCTAGCCTGGCTCAAAAGCAGGTATTTTTTAATCACACGGGACCTTCCAAGCAGCAGCACAAACTTCCAAATGCTTGATGAGAAATAAAGCACTATGGTAGTAAGAAAATCATGCGATTCAGAAAGCCTCCAAAAAGGGAGGGGGCGGAAAAAAAGGCACCCAGCCAGTGCCAAATTGCATGCTAAATTAAAAGCTACCTTCGTGGCTCCTAGAAAATGCATGATAGTATAACTGGGATTGAGGATTAAAGGACTCCACTGAAAGGCAAAAAAAAAAGAAGAAAAAAGAAAAAGCAGAAATGTCGAACTCAATTTCTTTATCTGAATCACAAGAAAATACATACATTATAGTAAGTTATTATTACAGATAATACGAAAGCAGAGCTGCTTTTGACAATCCACTGCTTCCTTCAGGTGGACACGTCCAGGTGAATGTAACAACTAACCTGATACAGGTAGTCCCTCTCTAAATTCATTTTGATGACTGTTCAAAATTACAACGGCACTTACGACCATTACGGCATCCCTGTGGTCATATGCTCGAAATTCAGATGCTTGGCAACTGACTCATATTTATGACGGTTGCAATTTTCCCAGGACTACGTGATCCCCTTTTGCAATCTTCGGACAAGCAAAGCCAATGGGGAAGCCGCATTCGCTTAACAACCATGTTATTAACTTAACAACTGCAGTGATTCACTTAACAACCATGGAAGAAAAGTCATAAAATGGGGGTGGGGGAAACTCGCTTGCCAAATGTCTCACTTAGCAACATAAATTTTGGGCTCAATTGTGGTCGTAATTCAAGGAATACCGGTACAGCCTTCCTGTTAAGATTTCTACTTCCTGGGGGAAATTTCCTTTAAAGAAACGTAGATCCAAAGGCTCCCTTTCTCCCCCACCTCTGTCAATTACTGCCAGAAAATAAAGACGACAACTCACGAAGGACCAAGGCAGAGATTCCTTTGCAAAGTAGCTACATCCCTAGCAATCCTTGGCATGACTGTTAATAGCTAATGGGTAGCACTTCGAAGGCTCACACGGTTGTCTGGCTAATCTCGGTACTCAGAGCATTCTAACGAACAGAGAATGAGAGGCTTCAGGGCAGAGGTGGTGTTCAGCAGGTTCTGACCAGTTTTGGAGACCCGGTAGCAGACATTTTGAGTAGTTCAGAGAACTGGTAAATACCATCTCTGAGGG
>JANHFK010003286.1:435070-451003 GCA_036250565.1 Sibynophis collaris | reverse complement strand
GGATCACCCACAGGGTAGTAAAAACCAAAAAAAAAATCCTAATCTATCCTAACTAGTATTTATGGATTCCTTTCTCCATATTGTTCTTTAACTCCTATACACACCGTAATCAGTCATAAACAAACATCCTATTAAACATTCTTAATAAAATTAATCTAGCTTTAATTCAATTCGAAGCTGTTTTCATTTGATATCTTTTCCGAATATAATCAGTCCAAATTTTCCAATCTTTTACATAACTTTCATATGAATGATCTTTTACATATACAGTAATTTTAGCCATATCTGCTAAAAATTATACAATTTTTATTTTCAGAGCTGCAATGTAAAGATGGGGAACTACAAACGGAAGATTTTTCTGTAAGTATTTTTCATTTAGAATTAACACAATATAAAAGATAATCAGTTTTTAACTTGAGTAAACGATTGCATTTTTTAAAAAATAGAAGTTTCAAAATATTTATTAGATTTCCATTGTAATCTGAAGAAGACTTTCAAAAAAATCTGAAGAATATTTTTATATTTACACTATGATATAAGCACATTATCAATTGGCAGCACTTAAGCAACTTTGGAGAATCCTAAACATGGTTAAGCTTGGTTACTTCTTAGACAGAGAATTCCAAGAAATACAAGGACTTTACGCTGGTCAGGTAATTTAAAAATGAAAAAATGGAGAGAAATGGTTTACTCACATTAATTAGTTACTTATTTACATGATGCACATCTAAGCATATTTACTGAGAAGCAAGTTCCACTGTGCTAGTGGAACTGTTGGTTACATGTTTTTTTAAAAATATAGTAGGCTCTGTACTGTATTATGTATAGAACTGTTAAGATGCATGCATGAATGTTGATAACTTAGCATTTTGGATGTTATTGCAATTTTAGTTTTGTGTGTAAATAGGGAACTGTACTTGCAATTACATACAAATATTTAACTTCAAGATATGTAGTTATTCATTCTCTAAGGTTGACCATTTTCTACAGATAAACATCAAACAAAATTGTAATAATGTAGGGACATTCTGTTCCTAACAAACTTTTAAAGTATCCAAAACATCTGCCAGCAAATCATGGCTGGGAAATCAGAATATAGTGATATTTTATAAAGCCACAGTAATGTAATATTTCATATATTCCATTTTCAATATTTAACAGCAAATGTTTAAATGCACTGAATATGTTTATTCATTTACACTGAAACTTTCCTATGGGAATTAATGATATTTTAAAATGCTACAGTATATTTCATTACATCATACCTATTGTTTATTGCCTTTTTTCCCCCTCTTTCATAGTTTCCTGAGATCCAAGCTACATATCTTCGAATCATCATTTTATCTGCTTCTGATGCTTTTGTATCAGTTCATAGGGTAATAGCAGAAGGACTATCGCACGAAAGTTAAATTCAGTATTCAGATTATAACACATTAAACATTAAGCCTTTTTTAAAATGTAGCAGGCATTAACTGCAGCCTTTTCAATGGAAATTTGTTAAAAAATTTCAACAATGAACTATTTAAACTGATAATATTTATATGATTATGTACAGTATATTATAGATGAAATAGAGTAATAAACAAAACTGTCCATTCATCAAACCTTGTTATGTTGCTCAATATCTTCAGTTTATCTTAACTGATAAGAAATAGAGTTAATTTAGTCTGGGACAATCTTTCCTTTTAGACCACCAGGTTCCACTCCATCATTTTATCTATATTATAAGATGATACCATATTTAAAGAAAACAAGTTCAAGCTGGATGAAGATTTTTGGACCAAGTTTAATATTGCATCTTGTTTCTATAAATATTTTTCCGTATCAGGTCATAGCTCTCTTATGTTTTAAACTATGACTATCATAAACAAATATTAATAGAAACAAAAGTAAGAAAATTATTACAACTATTCCATTCAGAAGTTCTTCTCTGCAGACACCTTAAAAACTTGATGTGATTGTACTTCTGTCCTTAAGTGGTTTGAGTTCAAAGGATTCAATGCATCTGCACATGCTAGGAGTTTCGTGACAACAATCATGCATGTTTGTCTATTACAAATGACAGCTGGTTCTGCAGCAATGTTCTCCAGAAATTTGATTCGATACAAAGACTGCTTCTGTTTAGATCCACAGACTAACAATTCCAAATACAGCTCTTATAGAAGAAACATAATTGAGAAATGTACACTGTTGCACTCCTCTCACTAAAGAAGAGATCACTGCTCTGTTTGACTATCACTGTTATATATACAGCAACCCATCATGTTATCCTGTTTCAATTGAATGGCTTGCTTCATTAAAAAATTCACCGCAAAGATATTTTTCAAATGTGTAATGCAGTTTGTGCATCTACCAATGGAGATTGGCATTGGCAGGTAATCTAGGGTAAATATAATAAATAGATCTTATGTTATTGTTTAATTGAGAGTTCATGACTGCTGAATATAACTGATGTAATGCAGTGATGGCGAATCTATGGCACGGGTGCCACAGGTGGCACGCGGAGCCATATCCGTGGGCACACAAGCATTGCCCTAGCTCAGTTGCAGCATGCATGCACGCACCAGCCAGCTGATTTTCGGGCCTTTTGGGTCCACTGGAAGTCAGGAAACAGGCTGTTTCCGGCCTCCGGAAGACCTCCGGTGGGTGGGGAAGGCCCGTTTTTCGCTCTCCCCAGGCTCCAGAGGCTTTCTAGGAGACTGGGGAGAGTGAAAAACGGCGGCGTCGTCCCCCCGGAGGCCCTCCGGAGGCTGGAAATGGCTGGGGCCGTGGCGCATTCAATTATGGATGTGGCCACGCGTGCAAATCTCCCGCGCTGCCCCCGCTTTTGGCACCCGACGGCAAAAAGGTTAGCCATCACTGTCCTAAATGAATATCTGGTGACTTGCATATGCTTAAGATTTGCTCCTTAAAACCTTCCCAAAATAGACCATGGTATTGATCACTTTTGAGAATGGTTTTGACATTTTACAGACACTATTTGAGTCTTCGGGTTAACAGAAGAACTTCATAATCCCTTCCATTTTAACATTCAGTTATTTAGTTATTATAGTTACACACCCTACACACTCAACATGATTCTGGAGGAGATGTCTCATCTGTAGACAGAATTTGAAAAGAAAAACATAGCTAGATGTAAGATTGAAATTAGAGTTTTCCAGCATGTTACTCTTCGTCACTCTTTACCTTGACTAGGATTTTGCCTTTCAAACTCTGAGGACTTGGAAGTTGCTTGAGATCCCCAGTGTTCACAGATGTCAAATCTAGCTTGTCACCAAAAATCTCCTTGAGGTACTGGGCAATTTTCTTTTGCTGTTGAACATTACAGTGATTTTCAATAGATAATATAATCGGAAACCTAAAAATGAGAGGGAAATCATATTTTGAAAATATTAAAACCAGGGTAACACTATTTTTTAACTTTTATGAGTAGGTTCATCTCGTGAGAGTTTCCAAACAAAACAATCAATCTACCAGTTGCTCACTGAAGACAGGAAGATACTAATGGGTAAGAAAGAAGAGGAAGAATTATTCGATTCCTCTTTTGGCTTAGTCTTCTTCAACAAGAAGATATGTGTTGCAACAAATAATTATGAGGAGAAAAATAAAGGACAAGCGTTACCAGTTGAGAATGACCAACATGTCATCAAATGATGTATATTTAATTTAGAATTAATTTAAATTTCAGAAGGCCAATGAGTTACATCCTCTGATACTGAAGAAATTTTAATAAAGGCCTAGCAAAACTTTTATATATTAGCTCTGAAAAATCTTGGAGTAGTGATAGTGCCACATAACTTGAGGAAGACAAATCTTCCCCATTTTCAAAAAAGGAGAGATGCAAGATCCAGGGAACTATAGATTTCTAAAAGAATGTCATACAGAAGGCCAAGATTTCTTCTCTTTACCTTTCATACTGCAGGACAAGGAATAATGGATTTCACTAAAGCAGATTCCAATTTGATAGGAAAACTCCCTAACTGTAAAAGCGCAATCAATTAGCGCAAAAGGTAGTTGTTTTTTCTTGACTGAGTAGGCTCATTAATGGCTAAACCATCCTCTGTCTGAGATACTTGAATTTGGATCTCTGCATTGAGCAGATGTTTGGCTTCAGTCATTTTATTTTTGAATAAATTCATGTTTGATAATCATGAATAATATAGGAAGAGAGGAAGCAGTACATAGCTCCATGTTCTTCCCCATCTGACTTTATTTCTATTACTCCTGGACTTACAACCATTTGTTTAGTGACCGCTTGAAGTTACAACAGCACTGATTAAAGTGTCTCATGACTTTTTCACACTTACAACCACTGCAGCATCCCTGTGCTCACGTGAGTCAAATTCAGACCCTTGGCAACCTACATGTAATTATGTCAGTTGTAGGTTCCCAGGGTCATGTGATCACTTTTGCAACCTTCTGACGAGCAAAATGGGGAAACCAGCTTCAGTTAACAACCATGTTACTAACTTAATATGGTAACTGCAGTGATTCACTTAACAACTGTGGCATAAAAGATCATCAAATGGGGCAAAACTCACTTAACAACTATCTAATTAAGCAACAGAATTTGGGGCTTAATTGTGATCATAGGTCGAGGGCTATCTATATTATTAAATTGACACTGACGACAGTACTGTAAAAAAAAAATGCCTTAGATAGCAGAACTGTTTCAGCAGGTAATTGATAATGTTTTAACTTGAAATCTAAGCAGGATCATGCTGGCTAGTATCTGGAAAGGAGACCATCAGGGAATAAGATGGCAATAGACAAGATTAGGAAGCTGAAAAACATCTTGGGAGAAGGCATGGCAAGCCACTTCTATACTGTTATCAAGAAAATTGCATGGTGGTGTTCATGGAGTCAACAGGAGGCAAAATGAATTTGGTGGTTCTTTACTTCCATCTTAGGAAAAAAATGATGACAAAGACTAGTTATGAGATTCTGGAGGAAACCATCACTACCCCAATAATCTACACAGGTTGGCGTCATATCTAGAATTCTGGGAGCTGCAATTAAAACATTAAGAGAACCTCTGTTTGAAAAATGCTACCCTACCATCTTCAAGCCATTTATCCTTGAAAATTAAATCCCTTTAAATACAAAGACATATCTTACAAAAAAAAATATACAGGGTTGCTTTGCAAACCTTGCAACACAATACATTGGACACTGTTATTAAAATGAAAAGAAATACGACTGAGGAATAAAATTTGCTTTAATTTTGAAGAAAAGTATTATCAATTAATATCTAATAATTAATATTAATTATTATGTTATCAATTAAACACATATGTTAACATATTTACAAACACAGTAATGAGAATAGATTTGCACAGCTCTCTCTTAATTGATTGCAATATTGCATAAAATACACAAATCAGAAGGTATTGTTTACATACTGAACGTACTGTACTTACTCATTCTTAGTAAAAGCATTTTTGTTTATTACATCTATTACATCTTTAAAAGGTATTTTGGAAGTAAGGGTGTAACCATGATGCACAACTGGTTCTCCATCTGGGCCATCCCAGCAATCAACTATCAAGATAATAACATTATATGTTAAATGAATATTTTGCTCATATTTTTCCCTTCCAAGTAAACAGGCTGAGAAGAGATCAATGCCCCAAGCATATATTTGGCATTTGAAAATGCTATTCAACAAGTGGACATTCTCTTATTACATGCATCAAGTCTCATCTTTCATAATCTATAAAGCTCATGCTGGCAAATGATTAAAGCTGACAAGCTATTATTGTCGCACAAAAACAGCAACAGTTTTGCTGGAAAGAAAAGTACTTCAGAAGTACAAGTGAGAATTCTAACCAACTTTTATTTAGAGCTGTATGTATCAAAGTATTAATTTTTGTGCTGTATTTTCAAATATTTATTTATACAAAAGTATAATTTACTAGCATTTGGTCATATTCTCCATTAAATATTTTGTATGCTTCGAGAGCAGGCATAGAACAGAGTAAATGGACGTGTAGGCACATATATGGAATTCCTGCCTGGAGGGTTCTAATGTTACATATTCAGTGTAATAGTGGAAACTCCACAGCAACAGACCACCAAGTGAAATAAAGAATACACCTTCAAGACATCGGCAGCCATCTTGTAAGACTCGGACATACATCTCTACTTTAGACTGAGACAGAAGCTGGTCTCCAATTAGATATGTGTTGTGGGAAGAAGCAATAAAATAGTTGCAAAGAGGTTGCTCCATATCCTGATGTACCTCGCTGTGCAGTGGATTGAACACATCACAGGCCGGACTGCACATAAAATTGGTAAAGCCTGTAAAATTTAGAGAAAATAACAAAATATGGAAAAGTTGTATATTAAGCACACAAATTTAGGCTATTCATGAAGGAGTAACAACATAAAATAGAAACTATTTTAAGAATCATCACTCAGATACTTTCTTTCAAATGTCATTCTAGCATTCCCCAAATGGTTACTGTTGAGATCACTTGCTTTTAGAAAGATTTTAGAAACACATCCAAATTCATCCAAAGCATATTCAATGCTGAAATGCTTTCTTTGTCTTGCCTATGGTCTGTTAAGACCTGAATCTTACAAGGCAAAAGCAATAGCTATTTTAGCTATTTTTGGAATTTATTTGACAGAATTTCAAGGATTTAGAAAACACAGCAGAACTGTGGCAAGTGTCATACATTATGACTTTTGATCTGAGGTATACATTGGTTGTTCCATTCTAAAAGCAGGCAATACATCCAAAATAGATGGAAATGCTTTGGATCCAAAGTGGCATGCTTTCTATAGCTGTTGGCGGTTCCTTAAAGGAGGTATCTCTTTTACTGGGTCTCTTACTAGTCATTCAAGATCAGAAATATAATACAATTGAGTTAAGAAGCCATCGAGGTGGTGTGTGACAGGTGGTGCAACACAACTGCGTCATCACCAATGTGGTAACATCTCCTTTAATCAGATCTGATTAAACAAATTAAACATCACTCTGCTAAACAAATAATTCCCACAACACTGTCAAACTATTTACTAAATCTGCACTACTATTAATCTTGTCATCGTTCCTATCACCCATCTCCCCCCCACACACACACACACACAAACACACTTATGACTGTATGACTGTAACCTTGTTGCTGGTATCCTTATGATTTATACTGACTGTTTTCTAATATGATTTGATTGCTTATTTGTACCCTATGACTATCATTAAGTGTTGTACCTTATTATTCCTGACAAACGTATCTTTTCCTTTATATACATTGAGATCATATGCACCAAGACAAATTCCTTGTGTGTCCAATCACACCTGGCCAATATAAGAATTCTATTCTGTTCTATCCATTTTTCCAGAACCCAGAGGTCTCCATACAACCTTAAGAAAAGTCATATTTCCTTTCAGCATAGCTGGCACTTCAGATCTGAAAATTGCTCACTTCTCTTCTGTTCCTATTCATGGCCTATTCATTTCCTCATTGAGGGACTTGCACAAAGAGTCACATGATGGAATTTCCCCTTCAACTGCAGGGATTAGCAAATCTCTTTGAAGAAATAATTTTTAATTAAACATTTCAAACCAATAGACATACATTTGTTTCCCCAAATTAACTAGTCCCTAAACATTGAAATATAAGCTGGCTCATCGTGAACATAGTAATGTCACACAGTTGGCATACAAAGTGAATTTAAAACGACAACAAGAACAAAAGACTGGGCAGGTTTAAAAAAAAGTTTTCCCAGTTCAAACTGAATATAGAAATTATTCTAGTCAAATAGAATCTTAGTTTTGTTCCTTTTAAATGGAAAATAAGAATACAAAAAGAGAGAGATTCAAGCAGAGCAACAAAAGAAAAAATCAGTAAGGCTTTGGAGGTTCCAAAATGCTTAAGCTTATATATTAAACTTCTTTTCAGATTGTTTTCTCCAGCCTACCAGAAAGGATGTTTGTGATGAAAAGAAAAAAGAAAATCTCACAAAGGCCCTGGAGAGCTTCGTTTTGCCAATTTCTGATGTGCGGTTTCAGGCAAGATGGCCCACACTGTCTAGTTCCATCCATCTATGCATCCATCCATATATTTTATTCATTCATTCATCGATTCATTCATTCCACAGAAACAGGTCATCATCCTTACAATGCTAACTTACTCAACAGCCCTCAAAATTTATTTTCATCTTTAAAAAAAACTTGTTTTACTGCAGCCTAATGCTGCTTAAAACAATGTTGAGTTTAACAATGTTAAACTTCTGATCTTTATCACAAGAACAAGATGAAATAATAACGAGCTCTTTAAAATGACTGCGTCTACATACTAACCAAGCAACTAATCCACACTCTTTCACCTATAATAATCCAAGTGTTTGAATTGGAAAGCTAAAATGGGTACAGGCAGCACCTTATTAGCCAAGCAATTTCCCAGCCAGGTGACAGGTGCACCCATGAAAATTTTGTTTGTGTTTGGCCTTTACAAAATTGGGTGAACAGAAAATTAAATAATTATAAATATGTTCCAAAGGAATACCCTTCAAGGTCAGCTGCATGAAGCAGGAGAAATGGGATGGAATGTGTATCATGATGTAAACCTGTGACCTACTTTCTTATGTCAGATGCACTGATGCAAGTTAGAAAGGACAGGACTGCATCATGTTCACCATTTTTTTTTTGACTTGCTACAGGCATTGCTGGTCAACCTGAGACATTTTGATGTTATTGGCATTCCTTTAAACCAGGAGTGGGTTCTACTTACGGTCGCTACCGGCTTGCAATGGGAGCGTGTGCGTGCGCACTCACTTAGGTCAGGCACTGTGCTTCTGCAAATGCACAGAGTGCCCATGATGATGTCTGGGTGGGTGGGCGGAGCCTCCTGCCGCCGTTACTACCAGTTCTAAGAACCTGATGGAACCCACGACTGCTTTAAATCCAACACAAAGTACACAGTATTCTAACTTGGTTTTTTTTTTTAATTATTATTACAGCATAACTAATAATTTGTGTAAATCCCAAAAGATGTTATTCAGTGATAGGGCTGTTACTGTGATTTCTTCTTATAATACTGAAAGAAAGCTCTCCTGATTCTGCAAGAAATAATTATCTTGGACCATCCTTCCCTGTTCAAGAAAATGTTTCCTGAGAATTATTTGAATCTGCTTCTCTAAAGGCTCAACTGACTTTTTCTCATCCAAATTCACTCTCAACAAGCTCATACTCAAGACTAACACCAAACCTTAGTCTGTTGTTGTTTTTTTCTCCCTCAGTTTCAATGCTACAGCTGGATTGTGCTGGCTCACATGGTTAGGAGGCTGAGGTTGGAGGTTAGCAAGTCTGCGTTCGAGACTTGAGTGGCTGCTGCATGGTGGGGTGAGCTCCCATCATTTTCTCCAGCTCCTTGAAAGGAGTCTCTAAGGGGTCTCCCAGGCAACAGTGATGTCATTGGCTAATTCTTTCAAACTGGAAGCACCTATTACATGATGCCTCCGACAGGAAAAGGAATGCTACAATTCCTAACATGAGGGAAAATATTTTGGATCACTGCTAAGTCCATATGCCAGTCTATCAATTTAAATCCTGGGGGAAGTGAACTTGAGAGAGGATATTTTCAAAACACTGGTAATAATATATTTCACTCCAAACAGACACCCTGATATGAATTGCTATCAAAGTAATTTCTTCAAATTATTGGTGCCACTTCTCCATTTCTAGATTCATCAGGCCAATGTTTCCTATTTAATTTCTAAGCATATTCACTGAATAATGTGAGAACAACCCACTACTATTATTTGCCGTTTATTTAAAGAAGGCAAAATTATAAACTATAGCATTTATCATTTGTAGAGTACTTTGCAGCTTTCAGTGCAAAATAACCTTTTATAGCATTTGGATACTATAATTCCAGTTTAACAGCTAGGAAGTGGAGGTTGACAGAAAGTGACTTTTGCAAAGCTATAGATATTAAACTCAAGACAACCTTAATTTGAACTGATACTATGTAAATTAAAGCCTGTTTTCTCCATCTGGCAGACACTGGCATTGTTCATTTTTTTATGTTAAGTCTTGAAATAGAGAAAATTAATTATAACCCTTTTTGTTCTGCTTAAATACTACTTCAACCAGCAGTCACTTACATTGTTTTCTCTCCTTGTTTCTAATTAAATCTAAAGTACCATTCTAAAGAATAAGACTGGAAATGAATTTCAATGGAGAAACAAACTCTGTCTCATAACAGCATCACATTCTGCATTATTCATAGTCTCATTTATGTTTTCCATCATTAATTAAAATGCTAATAGACTGACCTCTCATTTACATACTGACATATTAATCTAATCTTTCTCAAGGCAGAGCTCTTCGTATGTTTTCGAAGTACAATCTCTGCCATCACCAGCTAGAATGGACAAGGGTGATCAGCATCATGGGAGCTGAAATCCAATGAATCCAGAGAGTATTGGTATTGCAGAAGGCTGTATTTAGCCTCAATGAAGAAACTGCTGCTCCATAACAGCAATGAAAAAATAGCATCCAAAGGAATTACCTTCTATTCCCAGAACATTCTGGTTCTTGTTTTCTTCTGAAACCTCGAATTTTCTTATGATGTCTAAACAATACTCTGTTGTCACATTATTCATCTGCACCAAAGACAAAATTGATACATTTTTTTGTTTGTTTTCTGAGAAAAAGTCACCTATATGTCAAAGTTTAAAATCCCATGGTCATATTTCGTGTGCAGTCAACTGTAACTACAACTGTCAGGATTTTTTCAATGACCTTTTACAGTAGTGAGTTGAAAATTATATATGTTGTTTTTGTTTTTGTAAGCATCACAACTATGCTTTAAATACTGCAGATAAACAGTGAACATAACTAAAATCATGCATCTCTCTGGTCCAAATTGTATTTTTTCCCCACAGGATTTATGGTACAATAAAGCTTATAAGCAAAAAAATAAATAAACAAATGCATAGATCTAGTTCTGCAACAGATATTTCCACATGTATATATAATAGCAAAGAAAAGAACTATATACAGCTGTGTCACCCAGCATAGACATAAACAATTTTGCATGTGTATCCATTCTCTTGTGGAAATTGGGGAAACCCAAATGTTATTCATGTTGTCTAGACCATATGCAACATTAGAGTCATTTCTCTAGATACAATTGTCCCAGTTTAGTGATGCTGTGCTTATCACTTTTCGACTCAACTCATGAGATAATATCAATTACAGTTTCCAGTGCATTGCAAATTACACACTCAATAATACCAGGAGAAGAGAATAACTGCATCTCAGTGTGAACTGTAGACTCCTTGATGTTCTCTGAGTTTGGTTATTTGCTTGCAGACATTTTGTTATTAGACTAGATTGAATCTTCAGTGGTAGAAGGGAGTGGTGTTTGCTGTCTATTTATATTTGATATCTTGCCCTATCAGTGTTAGAAAGAGAATTCTGGTCACACAAACTACCTAAAGCTCTCCAAAGTATCTTAAGTAAATTTAAAAAAAACATTAACCCGAGAAGAAAAATAGAAATCATCTAAAGACTGTAACAGTCCCTATATAGGACAGACAGACAGAAAACCAGTACAGCACATCCATGAAAACCACCTAGCAACTAGCTGTCAGAAGACATCATGAAAATTACTTAATTTCACAATACATGGACAGAATTAACCACAGTTTCAGCTGGGAAACTGTGAGCACCCTAAATCAATCTCAATCCAGAAACAGTAGGGAATTCCTAGAAGCCTGGCACTCAGACAAATCAGTTATCAACAGACACACAGAGATAAACAACATCTGCATACCATTCAAGAAACAAATTAAAAAAACTAATAAGAAAACAAAAGACCAGAGATCTCCTCACCAGCAAACAACAACCAGATAAGCAGGGATTAACAGCAGATAAACAATGAAGAAGTAAACAACAGTCTAATTAAGGATCTGTTAAGAAGAAAACAACATCCCACCAACAATGAGAGGGAAAGCTAATGTATATAAACAGGGAGCAAAGTGCATTCTTTTCTAACACTGTATATATTACCTAGTCTGGTAGCAAAATGTCTGCAAGCAAACAATCAAGCTCAGAGAGCATCAATGATTCCTCCCACTTAGAATGTAATCACTATGAAATAACACTGGCACTACATAGGTATTAAAGCTAAACTGGATTCTCTTAGATGAACAGCAAAGTGTGAGATCTCCAAGAATAAAGTAAAATTCTTTATCAAGAGTGTTATTCATGCCCCAAAGGCAAAACACTCAGTATTTGTGGAATGTTTATATCTATACATGTAGAGAGAGAAGTTATGACATTATGATATGACTAAACTGGGAAACTTTGCAAAGAATATTATTTAAGTCCAGCAGTCATATCAACTCTCAAGGAAAAAACAGACAAGTTGCCTTTTGAAAAAGTATCTTTGAAACAGTGTCAGTATAATCTATTAATTCATTCAATTTATAAACCACTTTATAACAGTGGCTTCTTGGGCAGCATACAAGATAAAACAAGTCAAAATTAAAATTCAGAACTGCAATAAAATGCATTGAGAAAGTGAACAAAAAAAAAGAAAAACATGTAGGAGCAAATAGCAAGAAGAGACTAATTCCCACCAAGTCCCTATCCATGATTTCAATTTCCTCATATATAACTGAATAACAGAGTTAGAAGGGACTTTGAAGGTCTTTTGGGCCAACCCCCTGCTCAGGAAGAAAACCTTATACCATTTCAGACAAATGGTTGTCCAATCTCTTCTTAAAAATTTCCAGTGTTGAAGCATAATTATGTAAGAGGAGGTTTCATTATGCACATTTCCAAGGTTTAATTCCAGCCCCAGAACATAAAATGGCAAGGCCACCAGAGACTAGGGACTGTCTGAGCAAGAAATAAGCACCAAATAAAAGTTCTTCTTATCTAAGAGGTCACTTTTAACCTAAACTGAATTCTTCCTTTTCCCATATATATTACAAGTTTTCCTTAGGATTGGGAAATATTGAAATTGAGTTGAATAAATAACTAAACATGAATTGCCCTATGCATTTGGAAAATCAACATCAATTGAGGGCCGCATCAGGGTTGGATTCAATCTCGGGGGGCCAGGGTGGGTATGGCCAGTACAATGTCACTCATATTGGGGGTGCCTGTGGCAGTCCGAGCACTCTGCCAGTGAAAACAGGCTCCTGAGCTCCATTTTCTGCTGGGACGGCCTCCTGCAACCCTCTGCCAGCAAAAGCGGAGCTTGGGGGGCCTCCCGCATTTTTGCTGGCAGACTGGCACCGTGGGCGAGTCCTTTGCTGTTTCTAGGCACCCCGTGGGGCAGATCTGGCACCCGGGCCTTGAGTTTGACACCCCTGATTCTAAACAAACAAACAGCAAAAAACAGATGCAAAAAAAAAGTATACTGCAATATATATAGACAATTGCTTGTGGACAATTTCAAGTGTGATTGGTAATAGCAGGTAGTCCAGAACATGGGCGGAAAAAAAAGATTAAGTACATCATCTGAAGTTGAACTTTATCTACCCTGGCTTTATAAAGTAACCCTCATAGGACTAACATGTGCTGGTCAATATGTACCACTGACATTCTGTTACTGAAGTGCTTAGGTCGCTGCTCTTCCCTGTGTCTCATATATATTTTTATTACTCATTTCAACTTCAAAGCTCAACTTGTCTCCTGAAAGGAAATCATAATGCTGAGCACGTTTGCAATCTTTTGAATGGACAGCAGGTGTTTTTCAAAGTCATTGATCCAGAGTGAAGTAATGGACACCATATAACTGTCTTGCATGAATATACGTGATAAGCCCTATGAATAGTGACAGGGATTGAGAAGCTGGGAATATTACAGCTGACAAATGCATTGGTAATGAATAACAGATGACCAGCCAAAGCTGACACACCAATGAAACAAAATACCAATTATTTATAACAGGTGTCAATATTTGGCTTTGGCTTTGGGCTATACCCGAAAGCCTATAATCTTTCTTTCTGGATGCTTCAAAACTGAAGCTTTTGCCCTTCCACACCATGAACATGACACTAATAATAAACAAGAAGAAAAGCACGTGGTCTCCCTTAAATCCATATTGTCAATCTAGTAGAAATGATCTTCTCACATGCTACGGTGATTCCAGCTGCTAACATAATGGGAAAACCATGTTATCATCACTTACCTGGTACATGTATAAGGTCTCCTTAAAGCAAAGGAGGTGACAATACTACTTACACAATAATAGATATCACTGAAGTGGCAGCCAAAGCTGATCAATCTAGCAAACCCAGTATAAGTCATAAATACACAACAAGACAGCAATAAAAACTTTTTAAATACTCCGATAAATTAAAAAGAACTTCCCCTAGTGCCAAAAAGCACTGATCTAAGTGGTTTTTTTTCCTGGCACAGTATCCATATAGTCTGTCCAAGAACTGTCATTCTAGTAATATCCAGCCTAACTGCAGGTGATAGAGGAGACAAACAAGGTTTTCAAGTGAAGGTTTTGGACAGGTGAATATAGTGCAATGAATATATGGCATCAGGGGCTCTAAAACAACAGTTGCTTTGTAAATCTTATTCTGATTTTCATGATTTCTAGACAGTTTGAGCAGGTATTATAAACAGTGAATTGCATCCCTAGCTCAGTAAGAGTAGAAACTTCCTGTTCTTCTTTTGCTATAAAACATTAGTAACCAATACATTCTTTCTGGGAAGACCTCATTGTATGAGGCAATCAAATCTTATATTTCTGTTTAGAGACAGATAAACAGAAAGGATTTGTCAACATATACATCTGATGGGAGAAGATGAGTTCCAGCAGCTAAAAGGTCTCTTGAATAAGAAATAATTTAATTCTTTAGACTCCCAGCTTCAAACAAAATCTTAGCATTCTGGAAATATGTAGATATGAGTTGTGACACTTTCGAGTTACATAAGTGTCTACAGAAAATATAGGAAATAAAATAGTGCTCAAAATAAAAGAAATGAAACGTAAGCCACTCCAATTCATAAAACATTTTCTAGTCTCACTGTTCATAAATATAGATGTCAATATTTTCAAGCGTCCAAGTATTAGATAATTGATTTTTGATAAATGTTTTCAAGATAAAAGCAACAGAATGCAAAAGGCAAATTGGGGACATTTTGTTATGATTTGGAGTGTTAATCATTTTTGTTTTGCATCTTACCTTCTGTTCTATCTTCAAAAACTGAGTAAAATCTTCAACAGTGAGGTGGTCTTTCTTATCACTATAGCTCAAAAGCAGCAAGTATAGGTCACGCCGTAATGACATCATTTTATAAAAGACAGAAAACTCTTCAAAGTTTAAAGTTCCCTGGTTCTCATCTGTGTCAGCCTCCTAAGGAAAAAACATAACCAATTATGTGTGGTAGCTAGATACAATACTCATAGAAAGAAAATGCATCTGCAAAATCCCAAATAGCTCAATTTAAATTTACTACTAACATTTTCCCAATCTGGGACTGAAATGCCTAGAATAGCATTTTTGGCCCATTCTACCTAGGAATTTGAAAAATTGTAAACCAATCACTATTTCAGGCACCAGACAGAGTTGATTTTAACTGCAATTTGAGCTTCTTTTCAAAAGATTTCATTTTTGTATCTATAATATCAACAGTTTCATGACTTCATATTTGTCAGTTGCTGTGTTTTAAAAGTTATACCTAGTTATTGTTATACCAGTTATTCCTTAACTGTCCACCTACTTGTAATTATCATCAAGTTAGAAACAATAACATTAGTTTAATAATAATAATAATAATATTTTTATTTATAGACCGCCCTTCTCCCTGTTGGGACCCAGGGTACAGGTCCAGTAAAAACACAAATAACATATAAGACATACAATTAAGACTTTAAAATATATTATATGATTGACTTGATATAATTAAAACTCCCTCAAGGGCAATCTAAAATCATTTCCACTCCCCCC
>JANHFK010003286.1:411178-423031 GCA_036250565.1 Sibynophis collaris | reverse complement strand
ATGTTGGCACACACATGCATGCTTTTGGCACCCGAGGAAAAAAAGGTTCTCCTGCACTGCTCTATAGTGTACAAAACCAAGTAAAGAGGGATCTGCATGGCTACCACTCCCCTGAGTATTGTTCCCTCTCATAGAAATAATGTAATAGGAAAGCCCATGCAATACTCCATAGATACTAATAGGTTCCACCTACACTGAAAGGATATGAGAGTAGTAATCTTATACTTTTTCAACTGTGGTATGTGATGCAGCAAAATAGACAGCATATGCTGTCAAGTGGAAAACATACAACAAAATCATCAATTGATGGGATATAACTCAACTGAAATATTCTTCAGGGTTCAAAAGAAGCAGAATAATTTGTTATTAAGCAATCAGGATCCCCTCATGAGTTTTTTTTAAGTAAAAATTAGTTTGTATCTTTCAGAATTCAATAAAGCCAAGGCTTGCATCACTTACAACTAGATAATTTGTATAGTGAATACGGTATGCTGCATAAGGATTGAAAACATCTCTGGATTTCTGGTAGGATCCTATACAAACATCCAGTTTTATAACAAAAATCATTTTTTTTCTCTTTTTCATCTTTCCCTCCCAGAAACAATTTCCCTTTCACCTTTCCCCAAAGATTTAGATGCAAAAGCAAGAAAATTACGATTGTCTTCTCTATCATTCATGCAAGTTAATTCAAGAGTGTGAGGATTTTGAACTATTAAAGGGTTTTTCTTAATTTGTCAAATAAAAGAATTCTCACTGAGGCACCCTAAGGATTCCAAGAAAAAAAGAGAGAAATTTATCTACTTGCCTAATTAAGAGGTTCCATGCTGGCTATTAAATCGGGAATTAAATCAAGTCGCATAAGGTCAATTCTACTGTACTTCTCATTTATGCAGACTTTGAAAGAGTGCAAGCAGGAAAACCAGCCAGAGGGCAGTAAGTTATTGGGGAAAGCTGCAGATCTTTGCATCTATTATGGCCACATTCTCCACCCTTCACACACAGAGACATTAGTTATATTAATATGAACAAGTTGTCGTATATTATAAGAACAAAAATTTTGTGACTTTAAAGTCAAGCTTTCCACCTAGGAAACTACTTAATTCATTTGTTTCAATAGCCTTAAGCAATTTAACACATTGATTATGTGCATTATGAAGTCTCTACTGACAGGTGATAATTATACTTCAACTTGTTATAACCGTGGATTAAATTACTTCCACCTGTTTATATTCTGGGTCAAACTGTACTTCAGTGCAGGCAAGCATTCTTTCACATACAATTTTGATAATAACGAAAGGAAGATCAAGGTATAAAGAATGGCGCTATATAGAAAGAAAGCCAAGTATCATTTCAACATCCAATTTCTACTGCATTTTAGTTCCTTCCCACTCATCCTTTTGTTACTATCATGCTTTGTTTTGATTTGATTCATTCTTATATTTTTCTGCCAATTCCCACGACTGCAAAAATCTTAAAATGGTATGCAAATGAAAATTAAAATACAAAATTTGAACCACTTATTAAAGTAGCATGAAAGTACCATGTTTGATTTATTAAAGTAGTATGAAAGTACCATGTTTGATTTAAAAGCAATAGAATGGAGGGGAAAAACAAAATATAAACTATCTCAAATATCATTCATTGTGGGAAAGTTTGGGCGAAGAAATAAAACTTTAATAAGTCCCCACAAAATTCAGGGTGTAGAGTATTTTAAATTTATCTAAATCAAAAGTATTCCAGAATGAAGGCATCCCCGCCAAAAGGTATTTGCGGTCCTTGGCAACCTTCAGGTAGTCTGCGCCCATGTTGGTTATGAATATTACACATCAAAAGGAAAAACCCATCTGGCTCAGAAGCTGATGAGCAATTACTCATCAGTAATTGCTTACTTAGGACCCCTATTCAACCATACTTTGGCTTTCATATTCTACACCAGTGGCAGCACAAGAGCACTCATAATCACAGGTTACTTAGAGAAGACTTTAGAAGCACCACCAAATATTCCTATTATTCAGAGAAATTGCAATCTTATTAGAATAAACATCTCCCACCTATCAAGAAGGCATTGTTATCAGGATTCAGTGTCGGTTTATTGGCTCCCATCAAATTCATTATTAAATCTAGCCTCTGGTTCAGAATATGCACTGCCTTTCCTTATTTAAATCCTATGGAGAAGTGGGGCTGAATTGATGACAGTTGTATTGTTATTATCAATTGTCTCCCCTTCCCATTACAAATCAACATAAGGCATTTAGAGTAAATACTTAGCATGAACATTTCTTTATTTCCCTCCTACAACTTCATATTGGTATTAAATGGTTTTGTAGAGCAAGTAGTGTAGGTTCTAGAGTACAAAAACATACCACACAGTAATTCTCTCTGGCTGTGTTTACATAATACGCTTTGCTGAATCTATTACAGACTTGGTGATTGCATTTTTCCCAGTATGCTAAGCTTAATCAGTTTGGTTTGATTTGGTTTTGGGTTTTGTTGACTCAGTCAATTTGGATAGTTTATTTCTTATTGTCTTATCATATAATCCTAAAAGGTAATTTAGCAACCTGGTTTTAAGGCAGTGGTTAAATCCAATTTTTTTTTCCTACCGATTCTGTGGGTGTAGCTTGGTAGCCATGGTGTGGCTTGAGGAGTGTGGCTTGGTGGGTGTGGCAGGGGAAGGATACTGCAAAATCTTCATTCCCTCCCCACTCCTGGAGACGGATATTGTAAAATCTCCATTCCCACCCCACTCTGGGTCAGCCAGAGGTGGCATTTGCTGGTTCTCTGAACTACTCAAAATTTCCGCTATCGGTTCTCCAGAACCTGCTGGATTTCACCCCTGTTTTAAGGTCACTGGGACTATCCCTGCAAGACAGGACTACGACACCAACTGATTTATCAAGATTACTATGTTGGGAAATATTGAATGCATTTACAGAGCAAGAAGAATCAAGATTCATGCCTTCTCTGCCTCTTTCAGGATGTTGTCTATTAGACAAATACAGTGATTGTGCTTCCAAAAACAGGCTTAAATCCAGACTGAAAAGAGCAAAATAATCAATGTCCTCGAAGAGTATCTGCAACTTCATAGATACCAGCTGTCAATCACCTTACTCTAAAGGATTGTCACAGGGCAGTAACTAGCAAAATTCTCAGATCCAGGCAATTTCATCAAGATAGGATGGGCCATTGCTGTCAGCTCTGGAAGCCATATTAAACCGGAAGTTCCTTTCGCTGCCACCTGCACAATTATATTTCTTTCTTTAGGGGTTTTATTCACATGGGAAATTGTGGGGAGTAAAGAATAGCTTAGAGATCATAGAAGTCTCTCCAGCCAGTCAAGGCCAGGGCATGGAAGCCTGTGTAAGAGGAGGGAGCAGAGATGAAGAGAAGTAGAAGGATGCAAATGTCAGCGTTCCAGAAACCTCCCTCCATATAAACGGACTCTACAACAATCATTCTTCAAAGAGAGATACTGGCACATCTGGGAAACTCGAATTACTTGTACTTGACCACTGTACAATGTTTCCTCTCAAATATTTAAAATTTAAATATTTCCCCATCTCTTTTCAAGCAAAGGAGAAAAAAATGAAAAGCACATTGTACTGCAATGCTTGTTCCAGAAAATTTGATTTAAAGTCAGTTCCTCAATCATAAATCTGTTTCCATGTACAGAAAGAATAGAAGCCATTCTCCCCCTTCCTGTGCTATATTCAGAGAGGAACAGTGGTGGGATTCAAAAAAATTTACTACCGGTTCTGTGGTCGTGGCTTGGCGTGGCTTGGTGGGTATGGCAAGGGAAGGATACTGTAAAATCTCCATTCCCACCCCACTCCAGAGGAAAGTTACTGCAAAATCCCCATTTCCTCTCGATCAGCTGGCATTCGGGAGGCAGAGAATAGATGGGGGCAGGACCAGTCAGAGGTGGTATTTACCGATACTCCAAACTACTCAAAATTTCTGCTACTTACAGAACCTGCTGAATACCACCTCTGGAAATGATTAATCACAATGTTGGTATAACCTGAATTTTCCAGGAGATTAGGAGAACGTTATTAGCAACAACAACAACAAAAAAACCCAACCATTTGATTTGTAATTTGATTCAGCATCAAATTAAAATGGATGTGTGTCATTAGACTCCTAAATTTCCTGATTGATGGAATGCAGACAGAAATATCTTGGCTTACAAACTAGTTTCCAAATTTAGAGTATTCCATCTTACATCAAATAAATTAAACATGCTTGAATGCATTGGGTATCTATTGAAATATTAACTTAACAGTGCCAAATCTGTTATTATCCTTCTGTTAGCAGAAAATGTTGAACTTAATATGTGTACAATTAAGGCCTACTGTACTCCTACCCTATTACTCTACTCCTTCTCTATATTATGGAAAGTGTTAGGGGAAAGCTTTCTTTGACCAATGTAGTGGAAATCAATACATTTAGATCCATTTGGGTGACAACTAAGGCAAACAGAAATTCATATATTGGAATGTAATAAGAATAAATTGTGAACTTGGGTGATATGAATGAAATTAAAGAAAGAGAAAGGTATATTCTGTGCCTGGGACATTAAGAGAAAAGGAAGGGATTTTGACTCATGAACGAAGAGAGTGACGACTGGTGAGAAAAAGATCTGTTTCTTTTGAATATGTGGTTTAAGTATGAAACTACAGGTAGTCCTCAACTTACAACCACAATTGAGTCCATAATTTATGTTGCTAAGTGAGACATTTGTTAAGTGAGTCTTGCCTCTTTTTACGACCTTTCTTGCAACAGTTGTTAAGTAAACCACTGTAGTTGTGAAGTTAGTAACCCGGTTGTTAAGTGAATCTGGCTTTCCCATTGACTTTGTTGTCAGAAGGTCTCAAAAACTGATTACATGACCCCAGGACATTGCAGCTGTCATAAATATGAATCAATCAAATGTTGATCACAAGTCCATGGGGATGCTGCAATGGTCTTAAATGTAAAAAATGGTCATAAGTCACTTTTTTTTAAAGTGTCATTGTAACTTTGAACAGTCACTAAACATAGTGTTGTAAGTCAAGGACTACCTGTATCCATACACACATGGCAAAAAAAGAATATAATCTAAAAGCATAGATTATAAAAAAAGATTGAGAGACTCATGAAGGATATGAGGGTAATGAGATATTCTGAAAGGGTGACAGTTCACTGTTAAATAGTGTCAAGAGTGCATCTTAAGGATAGGGAGGGAGAAAAAAGTAGGGAGAAAATAGAAGAATTTTGGAAGAGAACAGATAAATCCAACATGAAAAGGTATTAGAATGTACTTCTAAATGTGACTCATAAAGTTGCTTACAAGGAAAAGGAATAGAAGCGGGTATGTACAGTATCTATACAGGTAGTAAGAATAATGTCAACATCCAAGATGGCAACTATTGAGGCCAGGGCCCTGTGCACCATTTTGGAGTTGCCACACACGGGAAGAGGGATGGATTGCCACGGATGGGTGTGGGACAATGGGGGAGTGAGAAGGATTCATGAAGGGTTGGAATGAGAGAGCATGGCAAGAAACTGCGATGTCCGAGGCCAGCGCGGAGCTGAGAAGTCCAGGGAGAACCGTGATTCCTTGCAGGAGCAAACATTCTCCAAGGGCGGGGTGAGCCGAGCTCTCAGAATCAGCTGGAGGGTGGAAGCAGTAACGCTGACTAAATTTGCATCACCTCGTGCCGAGTCTGTTACCGAGTAAAGGAGAGTTACTCTACTTGTGGTGTGGTCTCTTTCCTTGCGGCAGTAGGTTCAGAACAGTGACAAATAATTTGTGCTGAAGCCAAAAAATGCTATGGAACAGGTAGGAGCACGCATGCCATACTTGTTGGCATCTCCTGAAAGAAGCTGAATCTTTTCCTGGGCTTGCATCCAAGAAAAATACATATTTGAGGTAAGGAGATGCTAGCAACATGGCCACACCCAATACAATGCACATTGCACACTACTTGCTTCTGATCCAAACCACAGCACACCCTACATATGTACATGGTTAATTTTCATTGTTATAAACACCATTCCATTTCTTTGCAGCAGTGTTTCTGAAAGTGGGCAAGTCTAAGATATGTGGACTTCTATTTCCAGAATTTTGGCTGGCGAGGCAATTCTAGGAGTTGGTTTTAAGAGTTGCCAAGATTGAGAAACTCTGCTCTGAATGGGAAAGGGCAGATAAAATACTGACTGAAAACAGCAGGCACCGCAATAGCAGGTATGGAAGGCAATCATCAGAAATTGATATTTTTGAAAATCAAAAGCTTGGAGATGACCCCAAATAATAGAAAAATAGAAGACTGCTGAATAAAAACAGTAGGCCAACAATAGCAAGGGTAGTAGGCAATTATCAGAAATAGATATTTATGAAACTCAAAGCTTGGAAATGGCCCCAAATTATAAATTCTGTTCCTAGATACACTATCAGCAATCATATGTATTTTATTTTATTTCCATATTCATTTGTACCGGTATTTTTTTCAGACAATTGCCTCATCCAGTATTTCTCAACCTTGACCAATTTAGCGAGCTGGTCGGGGGATTCTGACTGTTGAAGTCCATCCATCTTAAAATTGCCAATGCTGAGAAATACTGGTCTCATCAGTTTATGAACTAAACAAACCACATTCTTTTTCAGCACTTTTCTTCTAGGAAATTCGGTGTTGTGTAACAATTTTTATTGTCAAATCATTTTTCTATCATGGGTTTGTAGGCATTTTTCTTAATATCGTTCTTCTTTCCCCCCTCTGGTTGTGAATTCATTAATTTTGAATAGCAGGAATAAGGGCCACAAGTTTCTGAATTGTTGAGGTGAAGAAAGTCAGAACTATTCAGAAACCCTATTCATAATCACAACTCCATTTAGTGAAAATAACCATGCTTCAAAGCTCTTATGGCCATCCTGCTTTCTGGTTTTTATTCAATGCAAGTGACTTCTCAAGTAGGCAGTTATTGACCCCATTTAAGCACTGAACTTTGTATTCTGACATTAAAAACTAGCTATCTCAGAGCAGCCTGGAAATAATAGTTATCCATACAAAACAATCTGCACATTAGTGAATTATTGCAATATCAGGCCTGTGAAACCCCAGCCTTGTAGTGGTATGAGACATGAATGGAACAGGGAAAGAGATATTAAAACTTTGCTGCTGCTTCCACTCCCTCTACACATTTGGACATATTTGTCAAATGTGCGGAGACAAAATCTTCAAGATGGTGGTCACACTATCATGTTCAAGCACTACCCCTTTGGATCATGAAATAGCCACATATCAAAGGGGCAAAGCTTAAATCCCGATATGTATTCCATCTTGTAGGTTTTGAGACATCCTCTCCCCTCCCCGCCAGAAATATGTTTGTCAGAAAGTGCCATGAGCAAACACAGAGAATTCACAATGTTTCAGCCGCAAAAACTTTTTAAAAACTTATTTAAAAACAAAACAAAACATGTAAATAATAGTACTTAGTAAGGCCATGTCAGTATGAGAACATCCACAAGCATTGTGTTGTCAACTTAAAGATAATGTTTGGGACCAGACAGCCCAACTCTTCCTACAACCTTTTCTTTTTTTTGTCAAACTCTGAGTGAAAATAAATTGGTTATTTGGAAAAGTACAATCCAAAATATTCTCACCATAAATGTTCTTCCTGTTAGTAACCCATGTCTCTTTCTCTTTGGCACATATTTACAGGGAAGAGATGAGCTTAGTGTCCAGGCAAGTGTACAAAGGTTAGATGACTCAGACTATCCAATTCCAAATCATTTCAGTCTTTAAAGGTTTACTACCTCTTGAAATTGATTTTATAAGAAGTGAAAATGACAAAGCACTGGCATAATCTGATTATATAAGCAAATCCATGACAACAGGGCCTTGGCTTGGTTTTAAAAGGCAGCTCACACAAAAAGAAGTTATAGATTTTACTGCTGACACCCCAAACATACTAATGTTACCCTGTTTCCCCCCCAAATAAGACATCCCCTAATAATAAGCCCAATCAGGATTCTGAGCGCATGGCAATAGGGCCATGGTTCAAAAAAATATAAGACAGGGTCTTATTTTTGGGGAAACACAGTATATTGTATAAATCCAAGATATGTTCCCTAGTTGTGATAATAGCTAGATCATACAAATGATTTATATAAAAATAAAAATGGCAAGGAAATAATATCCATATATCAGTGTATAGATAATGTCCTTATTTGAAGAATTAAAATGATTCATTCTGTTCAATTAATAACAGACGGACCTTTTCCATCATCCATCTCTGGAGATCAAAACATCAGCTTTTTCTGTCATCCCTCCAAACAACTAAATGTTCCCAGATTCATTGCACTTTAGCCTGTTCCTATGACTTTCCTCAAAGGATTACATTCATACTCAACCTTCTGCCCAAGAAAGGAAAATGCAGCTGATATTAGAATACAAACGCCTGTTAGGTTACACAATTATAATTAAAACCTAAAACTCAATAACAATTTTTAAATTAATTGAAGCAAATTAGTATAAATTTCTCTTTCGATTTTATGACTACCCAAGACCAGCTCTTAGTCCTGAACAATCTAAATGCACCCCTTCTTCATGTTAACATGAGAATTACTTGTCTTTCAGAAAATGCATCAAAATGCATCAAACTTACGATTATCTCTGCCCACTTTTACAATAATGTATTGACCATGTACAATTGGCTAATTATGGTAAAGTAGGGTAAAGCTAAAGATAGAATGTTTGAGGCCCTTGCATCTTGCTTATAATCACTGTTATATGAAATTAAGTTCCTTTAATTTTGGCAGGATTCATTTTTGGGTTGCTCCTTCATATATTCCTCACCAAAATGGAATAAAGGTTTCTCCAAATTGTATTAATAGCAGCAGTACAGACAACGAAATAACCCTCATCCTCAAATCTTCCCTCCTATATCGGTTTATATCTGTTTTTCTATTTTATTCTTAGGGAACTTTAGAATTTTTTTGCTTAATGTTTTGAGATGATATTATTGCAAGGCACAGACCCTGCTGGTGGATTCTCCACTGTACAACTATCCGTTCTTCTATAACCACCCTAGCTGATCTTCCTACCTGATCGGAAAAACTTGCAAAACAGTTTGCCTCCATTATCGATTCTTGAGTTTATTTAAAATGTTGTAATCTAGGAAAACTGCAGCTTCAAGTTTATATTCAGAGGCCGAATGCTTTATATATCTTTTGGCCACCTGGTAGCTCAGTTACATGAAGAAAAATCCATTTCCCATCAAGAATTTGAAAGAATGTTAATTTCTTGGCAAAGGAAAACAAGTTATCTTTGTTCCATCAAACTGAATGAGAATGTTTAAGAGAAAAATGGAGAGCAATTTTTAGTCCAATGTAAGAAGTACCCTTTTTGAAATATGAATAACCTCTACAGGTTTGATTTGGAAACAGCATCATTTGCTTTTAGAATTGTGACTGGATTTTATAGGGTTGAGTCCTTCTCTTGGCCTTGAGTTTCCTCTGTTCTAATACTGGGAAAGATGGCAAAAGAAGAGGATGACCAGCAGCAAGGTAGACTTAATCATAGTGGCAATGAGTGTACCATTGGGAGACTTAAAATAATAGCTTAAAGATAGATGTTCATGGAGAAAATTTGTTTATATGGTTGCTAGCAATCAAAAATGACTTTATAGTAAATAATCAATCTATAGAATATAGATTCTGACTCTAAACTCAATCCTCTTCCTTCCTATCACCAACCTGCTTTTTAAATCATTAAGAAGAAGCTTAAGCCAATCAAACTGGTTTCATTTTTCATTGGAAAAACTAAATGAAGATTTTTTTTTTAGAGATTAAAAATACATTTTAGAGGTAAGAGAAATTCAGTTACAAATATTAACCAACTTGGCAACTTTGGCCATTGGTTTAGCCAATTTCCAAAAGCAAAAATAAACACATATTTCTTCCCAAAAGGGTTATAGAATAAAATAAAACAACAATCATCACCACCTTAGGAGAGAAAATAAGAGGGAAATACACAGCGGGCTGTGAAGAAATGGCTGGGATTGACAATACCTAGCCAGTTAAGGTTAAATATTATCTAAATACCCAGTGAAAATGCATTTGCATACCACCTGAAGACTTTCCACACAGCAAATGCCATGAATGAGCTTCTGAAGCATTATTAGATTTGCAGAGAAAACGGGAAGATAAAGTGTGGAACATTTTTATCGCAGGGTGAACTGTCATAATGTCACAGAGAGAAACAAAGAATTATCTAAGCATTCTAAAATAGTTCTCTTCCAATGTGACTCGCTCAATTCATTACCAACTCTCTGTGTTTCTTTTTTCAAGATTTCCTTTCAATCATGGGGACCAGAAAGTTCATTTATTTTTAAAAGGGACATATCAAACGAGACAAATGGATGATTGGGTCTGCTGTTTTCATCCAATTGAGAGACACCTCTGCTCTATAATTTGTGACATGATCAAGAGCTCTGCAGTTTCTAGATTCTATATATATGCAGTACAACAAGGCAGTTGAACGAAAAAACCTTCTCTTTTTTTCATTTTAACTGTAATGTAAGTTACATGAAAAAAGAAAAGAAAGAGATGAGGAATTGGCCTCTGATGGACCATAATATCGGACATCAATCAAACACTCCCTTGGTCTTTCACTAGTAAAGAGAAGAATGACTTCTGACTGTTAATACATCTCTGTCTTAAAGGAGTTACAGGTAATAGGGAAAGTACAGTCAGCAGTAGTGGGTTCCTACCAGTTCTGTCCGATTCTTAGAACCGGTAGTAACGGCGGCAGAAGGCTCCACCCCGCTGGACATCATCAATGATGCTCTGCGCAGGAGCAGGAGCGCCGTGTGTGAGCAAAACAAGCACGCACACACATGCGCTCCCATTGCAAACCGGTAATGAAGGTAAGTAGAACCCACCCCTGATGGTCAGGCATTTGAGGGCTGTCAGTTGAAAGCTACAGTAAAGATATGTTCATACAAAGCCATGCTTTCCTTAACCACAGTTTGAGTAAGCCACGGTTGGTTGTAAATCACAGGTTTTTAAAATTCCTGGTAGCCCTGTAAATCCAAACTAAGGAAAATATACCGTGGGGTTGGCCACTATATATTCTTCCTTATTAGAAAGTATTTTTTTTTAATTCTTTTTTTTTTAATCTGATAGTCATAGCTACATTAGAACCATGTAATCCCCTCATTCTGCACTACTTTAAAGCAACCAATTACAAAGCATATAACTCTGCCCAGTGCTTTTATTTGCATATGTAAAATGAAATGCAGCACTTCTGTACATATATCTGATTTTTAACATGTCAGGCAGGAAATACGGTTTCAGGAAGCGCTTTCTCGAATTTTCTAAATATCTGGCAGTATTTTTATACATTAATTTAATCCAACTAACCTTTTCCTTCAAAGGCTCTCTTTCATAATTATCCTTTTCATCTTAGCTAACCAAAACCTCCTGCATAATCTAGGAAATAGATGCCCTTCAAAGTCATTAGGACATATTGCTAGCAAAAAGAAAAAGTGGTATATCAGTATTAGCTGTTTAGTGAACAGAAAACATGTTTTGTTGAATGTACATAGAACATTCATACAGGAATACTTTTAATAATACAGTAGAACCTCTAGTCACAACCATAATGAGTTCCATAACTTTGGTTGCAAACCGATTTGGTCGTGATCCAAAACCTAATTTTGGAAATTTGGCACTTACACACAAAAAAAAAAAAAGGCATGAAAAGGGAAATCGGCCGTGGAAAAAAAAAATTGTGCATTTTTTGATCGGAACCCGATTTGGTCGTGATCAGAAGCGTTTATGACCAGAGGTTTTACTGTACTGTGTTGAAC
>JANHFK010003286.1:302521-313297 GCA_036250565.1 Sibynophis collaris | reverse complement strand
ATCTTTTGATTGGTAATTCAAAATAAATCCCAATATGAATTAGTATTCTTAATATTAAAGCATATCAATATTCTTAAGGAAATGAAAATAGATTTGCATTTTGTCTGAATGCCAACAGAGCCCCCATTACAGCTTGCAAGAATATTTGTTCAAGAAAAACTTCAAGAAGTCTAAAATAATTTTGTAGTTCAAAACAGTTGGCTATTTCAAGTTTGTCTGTCTTGGCTTTTGTGCCTGTCCGCTCCCATCATCTGACAAAAGCAGAAATGAGGAGGTGATAAGCCGCCTGGGAAAGCAAAGGGAAATCATCAAAACCATTAAAAAGCAATGGATATGTGATGCGACACCCGGAAAAATACAGCATACTTCACTTAATTCTTCAACAAAAAATTGAAATCACATGAAGTCCAGGTAGAAGAACATCACGGCTTCAAAATCTAAGGATACAGGTTTGGACAAAACTCAACAGCACTTTTTCGTGTGGCTGTTGATAAAAATAGGATCACCAACATGATCTTCAATGTCCAATGACAGATTATGGCACAAGAAGAAGCAGCTCCCATCATGGGGTTCAAAAATTGCACAGGATAATAACTTGGGGAATAGGGATCCTGGGATCAAATCAATTAATATGTGATTCAATCCATTAAAGAAATCCAATCCATCAAAATGTTAAAAGGAATCTATTAGGATGTACTAAAAAAAAAGAAATGTATATCAAACCTATATTGTAAGCATATGTGTGTATACATATATATACTTACATATATATCAGGGTGAGTTCCACTTACCTTCGCTACCAGTTCACAATGGGAGCTTGTGCATGGCACTTTTGCACATGCGCAGAAGCTTCTGCTCATGCGCAGGGCGTCCGTGATAATGTTCAGGTGGGTGGGGGGAGCCTCCCGCCACCACTACTACCAGTTCACAAGATCCAGAGCAAACCGGTAGAAACCCACCACTGATATATATGTATAAGCTGAAATTCACACTGAGGAACTTTGTAAAATTGCCACTGTTTTGCCAAAACAAATGGATACAATAAAGAAATGTGCATTAAAAAGAATTATATTTAAAGAAATGTGAATAAAAATGTATTTTGTAGAGACCACTGTACAAAGTGTGCATGTAGGAAAAATATGCACAAATGTTATGTGATTTAAAACATTTTTAATTAACATTTCCCATTACTATACTTTGTGCTCATTCTTTCAACAGCTCATTTACAAGCAAATAATAACTCATAATAAAGATTTCTCATTCAGTATTGTTCAGTAAGTTTCTCACAATGATACCTGGTTAATGAAGACATCTAACAAGTAATAATTGATCCAGACAATATTGATAAAGGCACTTGCAGAATATTACTTTTATTGTTTTTTTCCCCTGATCACCCATGGAAAGAAAGCTATAGTTCCTAGATTCTCTGTTATTTCTAAGTCCATGGAAGAGGCAATTTTTGTATAAGAATAAACACTTCTTATTCCAAATTGTTCTCTGAGTGGTTTATGAAAACAATGTATGAAAAATCTATTTAACGTATTTGTGAGCAAAGCATGCATTTAGCTCTGTCAATTGTTTTGCACTGAGATATGTTTATGTCTCTCCCTCACCGTGTAAACACTTTATATAACACTGCATTTTACTTAAGTTCCTTTGTGCACTTGCTTGATGTATTATGGAAATATAGAGTGAAGAAGCATTTCTACTACTATGATTTTTGCTATTCTCTCACCTTTAAGAAGTGGCTGGACAAAAGTCACACACTGAAAAGATAATGCTGTCCTCCAGAACTGCCCAGCTCACAGCTCTGTTTGTGAGAGCATCATTTTTCACTCTGCATAGGACTATCTTCAGCAATCTTATTGGTATCCTGCTATTTATTTCAAGTTGGAAACTGCACCATTTTGATTCTGAAATCCTGCTTTCAGTGGGTACCTTATTACTTTGTCTCTTCAGCTGTTGAGACATGTCAGGGTTCGAAATGATATACCCAGGGGTGAAATGCTGCCAGCTCTATTTGGCTTGTGGAAACTGGTAGCGCTGGCGGCGGATGGTTCAGAGAACCAGTAGCATCAGCGGCAGGAGGCTCCACCCCTCCAAACCAGGACATCATCATGGCGATCAGGGTGGAAACTGATCAAGGAGAGAAGCAACTTAGAACTAAGGAGTAATTTCCTGACAGGTAGAACAATTAATCAGTGGAACAATTTGCCTCCAGAAGTTGCGAATGCTCCAACACTGGAAGTTTTTAAGAAGTTAGATAACCATTTCTCTGAAGTGGTGTAGGGTTTCCTCCCTAGGCAGGGGGTTGGACTAGAAGACCTTCCAACTCTGTTATTCTTTTCTATTTGTATTTTGGAGGATTAGGAGATGCACGGCATTATAAAAGCCATCTCCGTCAAGGTGAGTTACACACCATTGCTAACTGATATATTAAAAATGTCATGTTTTGTTCTACCAGTGCATTCTATATGATGCATAGTGCCATAACTGTGGGATAAAATGTGGAATTTTGAATGTATGCTTTACTTCTTAGTTATTTGTCTTGGTAACTTCATGCCTTCCCATCTAACATTGCTTATTTTATGGTAAATGTCTTTCTGCATATTAAATATTGTATGAACTGGCAAAGTAGGGCTAAATCCTGTGTACTCAGAAGGGATCTTTTAATTCTCTTCGTTTAGCTCGAAGGGCTGCCTCAGGCAAGAGGGTATTGGTTTATTCTCTACACCATCTGAGGGTAGGACAAGAAGAAATGGGTGGATGCTTGTCAGAGGGAGGGGGATCCAAGCTGGAAACAAGGAAGATTTCCTGACATTAAAAATTATTAATCAATGGAACAACTTGCCTCCTGGAGATGTGGGTGTTTCATTGCTAGAGGTTTCCAAGAAAAGATTGGGCAACCATTTATTCAAGATGATATGAAGATTCCTGCCTTGAGCAGGGGGTTGGATTAGAAAACCTCCAAGGTCCCTTCCAGCTCTATATGATACAAAAAGCTAATGCACTCATTCCACTGCTCTCTGTCAGTATGCATTCCCTAAAGGGAAGTGTATATTACTGAGACATCTACAATATTTCAAATGTACCTTTAGGATATGGATACATTTTCATTTTCTCCCACCTGCAGAGTTCAGCTGACCTCCCCCACTCCCCCACTCCATATTCCCAACATAATAAGAGGTTCAGAGGAAGAATTACAACTATTACCTAAAGTAGGATCTTCTTGCCAAAAATCATGGATTTTTTTCCTCTGGGGCATTCCACAGCCACACTCAGGGGTTAGGTTTAATTCAGAATGGATCCCCCTTATTCTCCCATAAATGCTGTTGGGATATTATTTTTCTACCTAGAATGACTGTTAGTGACAGTCAAAGTAATATATGCAACAATTTGATTTTCTGGAACCATGTGATTTTCTAGAATCTATACACTAAAAGGAATATCTGTCAAATATCACAGCAAATGAAGCAGCCCCATGAGAAGTTTAAATGTCAATGAGGGATATACAATATAATTATTCTTTCAGTTCATGATCATGCTAATAACAAGGATCAGAGCAAGGTTACTACATTCCCCTGTAGAATTTGTGCCCTTGGTTTTACTGAGGAATAATATTTCCCTAGTAAGCCAGCAAATGTATTTTTAAAGAGGTTAATAATTTATTTTTTTGTTAGAAATATCTGAGAGAAATTTGTATCTTTTATGGATTGATGAGGAACGTCAGCCTGGTACGTCATCATCGTCCTGATCAGTGGTGGGTTCCTACCGGTTTGCTCCGGATCTTGCGAACCAGTAGTAGCAGCGGCGGGAGGCTCCACCCACCTGCCTAGATGTCATCATAGACACTGTGCGCATGCGCGCAAGCAAAGCAAGCACGCTCCCATTGTGAACGAAGGTAAGTGGGACCCACCCCTGGTCCTGATTCTGATAATTACATACTATATTTGCCACAGTTAGCAGGGAGCACATTTTTGACCCACATTACTAAATTAACTATTAAAAAGGGATTCATTTAAATTATTACACTATTTGCCTTTTGCTTAAAAGAATGATTTGTTTAAAATAATTGTTTCCATTACTACTACTAGCTGACCTGCTTAATTAATGATATGCAGAATTAAGTGAAACCCACCGTATGTTGTATTTTAACCTTATCTCCAGCAAGAAGGGTAAAGATGCAGCAAAATAGAGCAGATACCCAGCAGGTGAGTCATTTACATAGCGATAAGTAGTGTTGTACTGCCCTATTTTACTTGTATATTTCTGGTAAATGATCGTGTACTCTTATTTACTATGGACAATACCAAGCAGAGGATAGCTCAGAAAGAAATATGCCTCTATCACCATCTGGGAGCTGCTGGCTATATTTATACCTGCAGTACTTGCAAAACTATGCCGTTGCGATTATTATGATGGAAGGAGATGCATACTTCACGGTGATTTCATGAGAAGGGTGCACCAAGCAGAGATGAAAGTGGGTGAGGAAACAGCTGAGATGGGCCGATGGATAGAAGGGAGAAAATGAGAGTGGGATTAAAATGGTGGTGGGTGTCAGGAAGCTGAGAACGGTTTGCCTCGTAAGTATGGCTTTACCAAAACCAAATGCCAACCTCCCTCTCCCAGCCCTTTGTCTAAGCCACGGAACTTACACAGGTTGCTGTAAGGGGTTTGTGGTGAGACAGGGAAAGCAGGGGTTGGGGGAGAAGTCTCACCACCACTGGAAGGTGGGCTGCTTGGAGAGGTCCCCTGTATCTCCTCCAAAGCTTCTTTGTAGCTATGAAGATGGGGCTGTGAAAGAGAGAATGAAAATATCATTAATTTCCAGAACTGGATACAGGTAGTCATCGACTTACTACAAGTTCATTTAGTGACCGATGGCACTGAAAAAAAGTGGCTTATGAACATTTTTCACACGTATGACCTTTGTGGCAGCCCCATGATCGTGTGATCGGAATTCAGATGCTTGGCAACTGGCTCATACTTATGACTGTTGCTGTGTCCCCAGATCCTGCAATCCCCTTTTGCAACCTTTTGACAAGCAAAGTCAATAGGGAAGGCAGATTCACTTAACAACTGGGTTACTAACTTATCAACTGCGCTGATTCGCCTGACAACTGTGGCAAGAAATGTCGTAAAGTGGGGCAAAACTCACTCAACCACAGAAATGTTGGGCTCAGTTGCGGTCATAAGTCAAGGACTACCTGTAGTCTCCCTTCCTTTATATTTATTCCAACTCTTAGCAAATTAGACAGCGTGGATTTCCTTTTTCTCCAGATGCTTTCCTCTCCCCTTTGCTCAGTTCTTTCATAATTTTCACCTCTTCTTTCATCAAAGGTCTTTCACTTACTACATTTTCTTCGTAAGATGTAGGGGGTGGTGGGAGGAAGCAGAGGAGACAAGTTGCAGCAGGTATTCCACAATTTATTTTGCTGGGAGGAGGAATAAGCATGGAAATTTTACTGCCCCAAACCAGTTCAATTTAATCCCCAAGCTGACATTCATAGGGATGGCCAAATCAATTTTATGCAAATTCTCCGTTTTACAGATTTCAAAGCAAATGTGTGAAAATTTGTCGTCTGAATTTCTTCTAAAGTATGCATTTTTGTCTGTATGATCTTTTATTGCCTTTCCAAGAATTCCCTAATGCTTTCATGCATTCTTTTTCTCTCGCTAATAGTAATAGCACTTAGACTTATATACTGCTTCATAGTGCTTTACAGCCCTCTCTAAGCAGTTTACAGAGTCAGCATATTGCCCGCAACAATCTGGGTCCTCATTTTATCAACCTCCGAAGGACGGAAGGCTGAGTCAACTTTGAGCCAGTCAGGATCGAACTCTTGGCAAAGGGAATGCAGAATTAGCCTGCAAAACTGCATTCTAACCATTGCATCACTATGGCTCATATAGTTACATATCTAAAATGCACCTTACTTTTTGTTGTTGTTTGAGTGGCAAACTGTTTCATAATATTCTGTTAAAATGAGGATTTCAGTATACCAGGCACTTGGGTAGGTCTGTATCTAAATTCAAAATCAAATACTCTTGATTTCTATCTCCATCCAAGTAATGTTTGAACAGGGCCTCCTATACCAGTCTCATTTGTTTATTCCACCTTACTGCCAAATGAAATTTCCTTTTAATACCTTGGTCTTCTCTGTCTTCCACCAAGTATCTTTACCGCCATGCAAGGAGTTAAAAAGAAAATCATATTTTTAAAAAAGTACCTCCTTAGGTCTTCCTCCAGGATTGGCAGCGATGGTGCTGACCACCTCTGGTGAGACACAGTGAATTGGTGATCGGACAGTCGGGCTTCGTGGTGAACTGGGTTCCTGGGGACTGTTCTCGTATTGACCCTCACTGGTGGTACGTCTCCGGACAAGGGCTTCACCTTCATCTGGTGACTTCTCCTGTGGCAACTGCACTCCTGCAAATTCAAGGATGTGAGGAAGGAAGATGCTAAGTATGGGATGAGTAAATTCTAATACATACAGAAGGTCTTGGAAAGCTGGCATACAACTCTTTAGGCTGCATCTTAGCATGGGAAAGAAAGAGGCAGGGAGAGCTAATGATGTATTAGTAAATTCACAAAATTTCTCTTTAACAGCAGATTATTATTGTGACAATTTAGAATGTCACTGATTTAATCCATATCGTTCAGGAAAATCTTTTAGATCAGGTGTACATGAACCTTTTTTACATTAAAGACATATGGCCTCTGAGTGGCATGCCAGGCAATGCCCTCCCCAAAGTAAGTGAGCTTGTATTATAATACAATTATAATCACCTTAATAAACACTCCTGAATTATAATCACCTAATAAATACTCCTGGGGAAAAAAGTTGTTTATTAAGAACTGGAAAACATCAGGAAAATCCTAGCATACAGTTCTTGCAGCATTTTAAGATCTAAATAGAATTCAAAGGACAGTTTCTTCTTACAGCTGTTTGCTAGAGAAAAGCAAGAGGTTTTTTTAAAGAAGTTGGGAGGCCTCCAACCCCTCTGACTATTTTTACAGCAAGACCCCAGGGTGCCACAAAAGCTAAAGAACAGGCTAGCACTTGCTTAATCAAGTCAACCAACCCATCTCTTTAAGATTGAGCCCAAGGAAATTCTTTACGGCTAATATACTGTACATCTAGTTCTTCGAAATATTCAACAATAAGTCCTGTTTCTCCCGACAACAAAAGGCATGTCTGATGAACAGCAACGAGATTCTAAAAACCATTCAAATATGTCCCACTGCTGTACAATAGACAATGCAGGGAAGGAACCCATTCAAAGAAGAACTAAAGGTTCAGTTATGAAACCAAATGATGTTTGTTGCAGGAACTGGAACTTTATACAATTAATTTTTTTAGAGAGAGAAATTTTCCTCATCCCCTCTCTTGAATTTGCAGGGATACATTTTGCAGAAATTACATTGAAACCTGTTCAGCCCCCAGCTAAAGAAAAAAGTCAGGCACCTGGATCTCATTCCAGCTTACCTATTTCTTCCCGTTTACAAAAAAAAGTAGCCGATGCAACCCGTATTCGTGCAACCCGTCTCTTACATGTCTTTAGATTTGTGTTTGTGTTGCTCTTAATAAGGCAGCCAGGAAGGTAAAGCAGTGGGTGAGATCCTTAAAATGTTTATCAAACACATTTGTGGTAGTTTCGATCTACATTTGAGCCCTTGGCAGGTCTGGATCATTCCTAAACTCATACCAGCCATACCACTTTCTCAAGATGGAGGAAGCAGTGGGGGAAAGTCAGTGGTGGCTTCCACTTACCTTCGCTACCGGTTTGCAATGGGAGCATGCGTGTGTGTGCCCTTACTTCGCTCACTCGTGGCGCTTCTGCGAATGCGCAGAAGCTTTTGCACATACGCAAAGCGTCTGTGATGACGCCCAGGCGGGAGGCTCTGCCCACCGCTACTACCAGTTTGCAGGATCCAGAGCGAACTGGTAGGAACCCACCACTTGGAAAAGTAGATAAACCAGATTTTGGGGAACCCCAATATAGAATTAACCAGAAGAGATTCAAACAGTCAAACTGTATCAGCCAGAACAAAGGGAGGGAATGGGGGGCGGGAATCTATCCATTTAGAGACAAAGAGAATTCCAACAGCACCACATGTAACAGTCATTAAGGAAGGCAAGGACAGAGTTGTTTCTTAAAAAGAAGACAGATCATTTTCTACATTTGCCAGGCTTCAAATCTTTTAAACATCCCTCAAAGCCATTTTCCTTTAAAGCCTTACCTTCAATGGCCAAGTTTAAACATAGTCACATTTCAGTGAACTAATAAATGCAAAACACACACTGTTTCTCCTCCTTTTCTGAAGCCTTATGGCTGGAGCAGCACACAATCAAAATACCATTATGCAGCTGCAAGAGGTCCAGTAAAGACTGGATTTAGATCTGTTTCCACCTATCTCTGAACTGTGCTTTCCTTGAATTCTATTTCAAAGAGGAATGCATTCTACCTTTAGGGATAAGGCCTTTTTCAGTTACAATTCATATATAAACTATAAGAGAGTTGTATTCAGGTAATCCTGGACTTACAACAGTTCATTTAGTGACAGAAGTTACAATGGCACTAAAAATAGTGACTTGTGACCGTTTTTCAAACTTACAACCGTTGCAGCATCTCCATGGTCATGTGATCAAAATTCAGATGTTTGGCAACTGACTCTTAGTTATGACGGTTGCAGTGCCCTGAGGTCATGTGATCACCTTTTGGAACCTTCTGACAAGCAAAGTCAACGGGGAAGCCAGATTCACTAGACCACTGTGTTACTAACTTAACAACGGCAGTGATTCATTGAACAACAGTGGCAAGAGCGGTTGTAAAATGGGGCCAAAACTCACTTAACAACTGTCTCACTTAGCAGTAGAAATTTTGGGGTCAATTGTGGTCGTAAGTTTTGGACTACCTGTAGATAGAAGCTGATTTCCTCAGTTAATCCAACCACATGCACAAACCCTGATCCCCCACCATTTCGTACATATTTGTAGCCTGCCTGGGATAAACCTGAAGGTCAATTTATGGTTAATCCTAAACCAGCACTAAATCACTGCAAGAAACTAGTGGTAGAGTCCCAAGAATCTTTGAGGGAAGCCCTAAGCATGTTCTTGAGGAAGAGAGGGAAGATTAAGCTATCAAGTAGAGAAGATTGTGTGTGTGTGTGTGTGTGTGTGTGTGTGTGTGTGTGTGTGTGTGTGTGTGTCTGTGTGTCTGTGTGTGTGTCTGTGTGTCTGTGTGTGTTTATTGTAGCCAACCCAGAGCCATTTAAGGCAGCCCATAAATTAGATAAGGAAAATAATAAATAATAATGCAAACCTTTGTACAATGCCATTAGGAATTATATCACATCACTGGCCTTTGTCTCTCTCTCTCTCTTTCCCACCATCATTACCCAAACAACCCTCAAAACTGGTGATTGTATATACATCAGCATCCTCTGTTACAGTCAAATGATTTAAGAGATTATTCTGTACTGGCACTGGATGGTGCCAGCCAACAAGATAGGAAAGTTCAGAGATAGGTGACAGAACAGTTAGAAGCAAAGAGGGTTTGTTTTTTTTAACTTATTAGCTAGAGACAGAAACTGTAATGGTGTCAAGGCTTGACTTGGGCTGAGACCAAGAATCCAAGGAACAAATTATAAGTACAATGAAAAAATGAGACACATGATGAGGTGATATCCAGAGTTCTAAGCATGGTATATCAAGCTAAATATGAGAGACAGTGGAGGCTTGAAAAGTTGCTGCCAGGACTCGACTTCCTGTTGCAGAGACGGACGGACGTGCCGGGGCAAGCTCCAGCCCCGGAGTCTGGCAAACATCTCCACAGTGGGCTCGAATTGAGCCAGGGTGCCCTCGGAGCGGGTACCCACCGAAAGGGCAGCTTGCTGGGGCCCTCAAATCAGTGGCAGCCGAGAGGGGACCTTCCAGCCTTGCCCCAGGCGCTGAGGAGCGAAGTGCGGTGCATGGTACGCCTACACGTCTTCGTCAAATAACTAGGAAGAGAAAATGAGAATCGGGAGACAGCTGCCAGGGAGAGGTGAGAAAATACCTCATTATTTCAGGAGAGGGGCGGTATAGAAATCGAATAAATAAATAAATTAGCATTTCTAAAGCCCTCTAAAGTACCGACATGTGGATTCAGCTGGGTTGAAAGAGGATTAGAGGAGTTTTTCTCCTCGAAGCAGACGGCGGTATGAGCGCTCCTTTCTCTTTAAGTGGGAAAGGACTACGAAGGGATAAGCTTTGACTTTCACTTTCTTGTGTCGTTTGAAATGGAAAATTGACTTTAAAAAGAAAAAAAAACTTTTTTGATGTCTTGAGTGATCTGAAAATTAGGAGAATAATGGATTGTTTCTCCCCCCTTCGTGAAAAGGAGGGCAAAGATGGCTGACGGCTGTTCCTCTCCTGCCCACAGACTTCTCCTTTGTTGATTGCCCGAGGGAAAAACTTTTACTGGCAAAAACAGAATTAACATCTTGCTGCTGGAACGGAGACCTCCGCTTCCCAGATGGCTCTCGTTCTCCTTGTCTAGAGTGGACCTAATTGAAATTTTAGTTGCCGGTTTTCAATTATACCCACTACTCCTGACCCGCCCTGCTGCTGCTTCTTCTTTTAACGGCCATTTTTGACAAAGAAAGTTTGGTTGTCTGGTTTGAACGATGTTTCCAAAAAAGCCTCCATCCGGAAAATCTGCATCTGCCCCGAGTTCTGTAACAACCAGTCCAGCCATGCAGCAATCTAAGCTTACCACCTTGGCTCAACA
>JANHFK010003286.1:279502-294165 GCA_036250565.1 Sibynophis collaris | reverse complement strand
AGATTCGAACCTGCAATAATTGCAGGCATCTGGTGTTAATAACAGGGTGCTTTAGACCGCTGTACTACCAAGGCTCTGTTTAACAAGTTGTTTTAACAAGTTATGGTAGACTGTTTGTGACTAGGCAAAGCTACCATTTTGTGAATGCACCTATTATATGCTTTCCAAATGTACTTACATGGGGGAAGCTTATTGTGGTGTGAAGTCATCCCTAACACTGAAAAAGCAAAAGATAAATTTCTGAAAAGTGATGTGGTAAATAAACGAATGGTGCCGTGTTGGAAAGGACTCTAAATTAGCCATATCCTTCCACCCCCACAGTATGGAAAAAAGCTGCACCTCCCCCCCAATTCCAAGTTCATGCCAGAGCGAGGGAGCCCAGTGCCATGCTACGAGGATCTACAGCAGGAAAGTCCAGGGAGACAGACGGAAAAGCAGCAACAGAACAAACCAGAAAAGGAGAAGGATCGTTGTCGGTGAAGAGGAGGATGGGGGCTTTTCATGCTCTTCCGGAGGTCCCGGAGTTTGGCGTTGTATTCTGACAAGGTGAGATGAAGGTAGGGCAGATAGGAGTAGAAGAAGCAGAAGGTCAACCAAGGAAGAAACAAAATCCATCATGGAGAGTGTGTGGGACAAAGAGGACACAGAGAGAGAACACGATTACAACAAAGGAGGGGGGGAAAGGGAAAAGAACATAAGAGAAAATATTAGTTGAAGTCTTACCCCGAGATTTTTAGACATTGTGATGTGGCTTGAGAGTAGGTCATAATACATGACCTGAAGAGAGCTCTTCAATTATTAATTCTTTCACTGTATCTTGGATATAGAGGGTAACCTCAGGAATGAAAATTTGGAGGTAATCACAAACGCCATTCAGACTGCTAACTTTCTTTGGACTCAAACCATAGTCAGGACACAGTCTTTATCAACCTGGGATATGGACCTCAGTTTCAATCAGAAAATGAAGGAAGACACATGGTGTTCTAATGGTCCAGTCATGTCCACTTCTCAGAGGTGCTGCTCATCTGTTTCTTAGCCAAGGGAGCCAGTGTTGTTCAAAGACATTTCCATGATCACGGAGCCAGCATGACTATACATCAAGGCGCATGGAACGCTATTGCCTTCCCATCGAACTGGTACCTATTTATCTACTCGCATTTACATGCTTTCGAACTGCTAGGTTGGAAGGAGCTGGGGCAAGTAACAGAAACTCACCCCATTGCACAGCACTCGGAACTTCAACCCGGGCTGTCAGCTTTTCCAGCTGACAAACTCAGCATCCTTAACTGATGCGCGGGATATGGTCCGTTGTCGCTTCTTTATCTGTATTCCTCTTAAATATAAATAGAGTGGAATAGAAGAACTCCTCTGAGCAATGGTGTAGACCATGGGTGTCAAACTCGCGACGACACGTTGTCGTCATGTGACGTATCATGACTTTTTTTCTCTTGGCTAAACCGGTGGGTGTGGCCAGCGTGTGATGCATCCAGCCCACGTGCTGCAAGTTTGACACCCCTGGTATAGACTGAGCCCAGAGGAAGAAATACATGAAAAAGAGAGAGCAGCAATAATACTAGGAGTGAAAGGCCCTGTGGGCTATCTCATCTAAGGAGCTGGCAGTATGACAGGATAGGGACAAAATGCAAAAGCAGCCATGATGTAAATACCTACTCATACTATAAGGATGGAGTATGTGTAAATACAGAGATACCTGTACCTGATTCAGCAAACGTAGCTGCACTTCCTCCTGACCAAAGGATCAGCCTATCTCACCTTCCTGTTCTGAATTTCTTCCTCTCCATCACTAGCACTTACATTTCAATGATTCCGTTAAAATATTTTGCCGTTGCAGCAATGTGCTCATTTTTTAATACTCATCTGAGTATCCATTTGTTACTGAATAGTTAAAGCAGAAAATACATCTACAGGTAGTCCTCGACTTACAACAGTTCATTTAGTGACCGTTCAAATGGCACTGAAAAAAAGTGAGTTATGACCGTTTTCACACTTACGACCATGGCAGCATCCCCATGGTCACATGATCAAAATTCAGATGCTTGGCAAGTGATTCGCACTTATGACCGTGGCAGTGTCCCAGGGTCATGTGGTCACCTTCTGTGACTTTCCGACAAGCAAAATCAATGGGGAATCCAGATCCACTTAACAACCCTGTTAACAATTTAATAAATGAAATGATTCACTTAACAACAGTGGCAAGAAAAGTCATAAAATGGGGGAAACTCACTTAACAAATGTTTCACTTAGCAACATAAATGTTGGACTCAATAGTGGTCATAACTTGGGGACTACCTGTATTTCACAAGCCTGATACAAACCTCACGTACTGTCTTTATCAAGTACTTTTTGCAGGACTGTCGGTTCTGACAGTGTACGTTATTTAGCTAACAGTGAATATGGAAAAAATTAAGGTGGCAGATTAATTATAATTCTATTATCTTTCCATACTTTTGAAGAAAATTTTAGACTCATATTGGGGAAGTACACAAAAAAATCAGTAGGAATAACAGACATTGTCTTCATACAGGTAGTTCTTGACTACAACCACAATGGAGAGCTCAGAATTTTGATTGCAAATCATTATTGCAAATTGTAAGTCAAGGCACCATGTGACTGGACTTAATTTTATAACCATTTTGCAATAGTTGTAAAGTGAATCATCATGGTCATTAAGCAAATCACATGGTGGTTAAGCAAACCGTGATCGTTCCTTAAACAAATCCAGCATTTAGCTATCCATTTAGCTATCCATTTAGCTATCCAAATTCAGCATATCCAATGGGCGGGGGGGTTTTCACTGGAAATTGGCACCAAAAAAAAGTTACCAATTGTGGCCATATTACAATGAGACACTGCTCTTGGTCTTAAATGCAAGCCAGTTACCAAATACCTGAAATAAGATCACATGACTGCAAAGGTATATATACAGCAGTGATAACTTCTAAGACAAGTTATAAATAGTCTTTTTTAAAGCCTGTAACTTCAAATGGTCTTCAAGCAATTTGAATTGGCCTAAGTCAATTCATATATCAAGTATAAAAAAGTTAATATTAAAACCATTTCTCTCTACCTCTGATTCAGTATTTCCATCCAGGCGGCAATCCTATACTTAAAAGTTCCCTTTAGGTGGAATTTAGTGCAGGACAGACATATATAAGAATGTGCTACATCTGTTATTTGGCAATGATAAAATTATGTTTTGCTACTAATATGATTTATTTTAATAACAACACTTCAAAACATATGTAATCTTCTACACCCAGATAGCAAATCTGGACTCAAGGTGAGTTTTAATCAATCCTAAATATCAGGGAATTTGGAAGTTTCTTCAATATGCAGTTCCACCAACCACCCACCCACCCACCCATTGCAAGAAGCTCTCATAGGAGAGGCCAGTGTATAATACAAACTAAATTGTATAAATAACTCCATTGATTCAGAGGAGGTTAAATATAGTCCCAACTATCCCAGTCCTTTAGGGTGGGGATCTAAATTTACTTTGCTTCTCTCTCATGTTGTGTGAACAGCTTAGCGGAGAATTGGTTCATTCTTGTTTTAGAAACTGAGATAATGTCCTAGACAGTAAAAACAACTCTTCTGAAGGGACTCCTTTATAGTTTTCATCCGCCTAAAGCAATTGGGAATTGCAAAAAAAAAAAAGAGTGGAAAGTGATATAAGTAAGATTTTCCCCCTTACGTTTTTCTCTGCACTGACACACCACAAATTGTTTCCAACTTCTGAAAATAAGAAAGAAGGCAAAGAAGCAAGAGCCTCCCAGCATCTTCTGAAATGGTTGGGATCAGTGGTGGGTTTCTACCAGTTCAGCCCGGATTGGGCGAACTGTTAGTGGCGGCAGTGGGAAGCTCCGCCCACCCACCCGTGCTCTGCACATGTGCAGAAGGTTCCGAACTGGTAGCAAAGATAAGTGGAACCCATCACTGGTTGGAATGACTAAAGCAATGTTTCTCAAACTCAGCAATTTTAAGAAGGGTTGATTTGGGATTTCTGGGAGTTGAAGTCCTACACTTCATAAAGTTACCAAGTTTGAGAGTAGAGTAGAGTAGAGTAGAGTAGAGTAGAGTAGAGTAGAGTAGAGTAGAGTAGAGTAGAATAGAATTAATTTTATTGTCACTTTGGATGTACACTAATCAGCACACATTAAAATGAAATTTCGTTGCATACAGCTCTCAAAGGGTCATACGGCTCTCAAAGACATTGGACTAAAGGACCCAGAGGAGATGACAGAGTTGTTAGATCTAGCAAACTCAACCCAACAGTGGTAAAATGGATTATGAAGCACGGTTCAAGCAAATCGTGCTAGTTGTTCCAGGGCTTTCATTTAGATCCTGAGTTTCTCTTGGGATGTGCAGGATTTTCAGTGATGCTCAAAGGGATGCTCAGTTCCTCCTAGAGACATTTTGCTGTAATCACTGCGGGGGGGGTGTTCCCTTGCCCCCAAATAGGAAACTGGAGTTCTCATGACAGCGAGAACCAGGCAGGAGGATGATCTGTGAAATTCCACACATACTTGCCTTGGAACAAACAGGCAATTTATGGCAAGTCACTGTAAATAACATGCTGGCCCTTGCTCTTTCAGCTTGTTCTGGACATTTCCTTCTCATCATTCTCTAGCATCTGCCGGTTGTATGCTTCCAAGTTTTCATTATTGTTTTTTTCCTGATTCTTCATTTTTCCAATCATATATTTGTGCTCGTGCACAAACTAGATTTGCAATTAAAAATTAAAAGTCAACATGAAATGCACTTTTGTGTGCATTTAAAAAAATATATACATGCTTTTCCATATACCATGTACTTTCCCGTCTCCCCAGCAGTCTGACATAGTAAGTGACTTTGTGCATACTTTTCTTAATGGGTACATTTTAGTGTGCTCTTTTACTTGACAAATGTGTTTTCATAGTTCCTTTTTTGAATCGTCAAAACTACATCTCCAGGTCCAGAATCCTGTGTTTGGCACGTTCGTGCATCTGTTCACATACATTGGACAAGCTCACACCATTCAGAACTGAACTCCTTTCTCTTGTAACTTTATTAAAATGTAGATTTTGAGCATGTTCTAAAAAGTATTCTTTTGCAAAACACTAAAGCACTGTTCTGGAGACAATGAAGAACCAGTGGATTATGGGCATTACTGCCAACTGCAGGCAAAGAAGCACCATTTACTGCTATGTTTTGTGCGAACAAAAACAATCCCTTTTATCTGAGTTCAGCCTGTGTAAGAACACTGAACACCCAAAGTAAACACAGGGAACATATTTCTATCACAGGTTCACGACTTAAATTATGTGCATCTCTACACATTCCAAGATAGCACAGTGGATCAGCCTTGAACCTGGTTTTGTTTTTTTTCATCTTACTGTTTTCTTTATTCTCTAAACCATTTTCTCTCTGCTAAATATTTTAATGCTAATGGCCCAGACGCAGAACAGCAGCTTTGACTGGTACTGATGGCTGGATTAGATCCAGGACATTTCTGAGGGGTTCTACAATTAAATACTTTTTCATCTAATTACCATCTCTCAGACTGCTGAGGCTGACACTGCATACTGAGTGCAATGATCACCATATTTCCTTGCCACTGTGTATTGTGGTTTAAAGAGAATTCCAGAGCTTTCATCCCAAAGACAGTTTTGAAAAGTAATTTCTCTGTAATTTCTGCTTGGGCAAAGCCTGTTTAATATGCAGCCTTGTTTGAAATGTTGAAGGCACTTACTGAAGGAACTATTGTTTCAAAATAACCGATCCATCTCGATTAAAAGGAAAGCTTGCCCGAATACAAATCTTCATGGCGTCCAAGGCATAACATACTTAGTTCTTGTCAAGTACTGCATGGAATGAAATCTAGGATCTGTTGCGTAAATAAAAACTTGTCTGTCTTAAGATGGCAAGCTTTTTGTCATCAGGATTTAAATAAACATGTTTTTTAAGGTGGTCACATATATGCTTGAAGAGAGATGTTTAAAAAGCATATGAAGAACTAGTATGGAGGTTTTTAAGAAGAGATTATAGAGCAGTGATGGCTTTTTTATGTGTGCCAAAAGCGGGGGGGGGGGAGTGTGGATGGGTCACATACGTGCGTGTCCACATCCATAATTCAAACCTCCTGCGCATGTGCGTGCCACCATCCCACGTCCTGTTTTGGGCCTAGCAGGCCTCCCTGAAGCCTCCAGAGGCTGGAAATGGCCTGTTTCCCGACTTCCAGGTAGACCCGTTTTTGCCCTCCCCAGGCTCCAGCAGCTTTCTTGGAGCCTGGGAAGGGCGAAAATGGCCTCCCCCAACCCCCTGGAGGCTCTCCGGAGGCCAAAAACACCCTCTCAGAGCCTCAGTGCGAGCCTGTACTTACCTGGCATCCAAAACAGGCCACATGGAAACTCCTGGGAGGGGAGGGGCAGCTGAAAATCAGCTGGCCAGCGCATGCATGCGGGCTGGAGGTGAGCTAGGGCAACGGCTCACGTGCCCACAGATATGGCTCTAGCTGCCACCTGTGGCACGCATGCCATAGGTTCGCCATCACGGGTATAAAGTTTCCTGCTTGAGTTTCCTCCAAGATTCCTTCTAACTCTGTTGTTCTGTTAGTCTGTTAAAATTATCACTGGAGTGGAAGAACAGGCTGTTGAGCTCGCCATTGGTGATGGGGCAGGAGTGGGGAATCGTACAGCCTAAAGCTGTTCAGTTTATTATGATTTCCTTCCACTGATTATGACAGAGTCAATGGTGTTTTCGACTAGGTGTATTGTCCTTTCTATGCCCTAGGCACTCTAGAAAAAAGTAGGCTTCCATTGCTTTTTCAGATATCTGGAATTGCAAAGACAAAGGTCTTCAGCAAAGCCTTTTTCACCAAAAGGGAAACAACCATGGGAATTTCATGCATTTAAACAAATGGACATTACTTGTTCTTACTGAATACCACTTTCTCAGTTCAGACGATGCAGAGCCCTGCCCAAGACTTCCAGTCCTCTGAGCTTCAGAAAAAGACATGAAAGAAGCACCCGAGGCAATGGAATATTGAGCCTCTGTGGGTGTGGTGGACATTTCCTTCCTAAATCAGCAGCTTGCAGCAAAGACACTAAAAGCTTTTTGCCAGTTCCCTCATTCACTGAATATAAAATCAAATCAATGCCCTGTCTTGTTTGCCACAATCACCCTAGCAGTTGCTGGGCAATTTCTCCCTAGGATCCACCCTATCCAACAATGTTGTATTGTATGTTTTAATGTCAACTGCTAACAATTATACATTAGAAATTCAGGATTTCTTGTGTTTATAAAGATGTCAGTTTAGGGCAAGTGAGGCACGGTACCAGCCCATGAATTAGCAATGGCTAAGAGAACCCAGGGAGAGCACCTAAATTCCAGGACATAAGTGCAGTGGCTCCCAAAATCATTTTTTCTCCTTCTGGGAGAAGGAAGGAAGGGAATTCTCTACAAAAAAAAAAAGCTTGGGAAAGTTTGTGGTGCTCATTGTTATCTCATGTTACGAAGACACTAAGTACAGATTACAGATCGCCAACATATAGTAATGCTATATAGGCTGCAAGGATTCACATTACTCCTACGTTGAAATAATGGTGGGGTGGGGGGATCCTCTAGTCTTCAAATGGGACAATTCTAGCTGCAGTCAATCAAGCAATCAGAATAGAGCTGGAAGGGATTTTGAAGGTCTTCTAATCCAACCCCCTGCTCAAACAGGAGACCCTATACTATTTCAGACAAATGGCTGTCCAGTCTCTCCTTAGAAACCTCCAGTGATGAAGCACCCACAACCTCTGATGGCAAGCTGTTCCACTGGTTAATTGTCCTCACTGTTAAGAAGTTTCTCCTTAATCCCATGTTGCTTCTCTCTTTGATCAGCTTCTATCCATTGTTTTTTGTTCTGCCCTCTGGTGCTTTGGAAAATACACTGGACCCCTCTTCTTTATAGCAGCCTCTCAAATACTGGAATACTGCTATCATGTCCACCCAGTCCTTCCTTTCTCTAGGCTAGCCAAACCCAAATTCTACAACCGTTCTTCATATATTTTAGTCTCCAGGCCTTTAATCATCTTAGTTGCTCTTCTTTGCACTTTTTCCAAAGTCTCAACATCTTTTTTGTAATGTGGTGACTAAAACTGGATGCAGTATTCCAGGTGTAGTCTTACTAAGGCTTTATAAAGCAGTACTAATACTTCACATGATTTTGATTCTATGCCTCTTAATTAATTATTAATGCATTTAATTGTACTTACACTTGTTAATGTTTTTACAGTTTAAAACTGTTTTTTTTAATTTGCCACCATAAATTTAGTTCTTGGGCAGATTATTAACTATTATTGCTTAATAGTTAACAGTCAAAATGTATACACATATATTTGTGAAGAAGAGCCCAGGCAAGAAGTTATCTGGCTCTGCTAAGTAGCGTAATTAGCAAGACACTGGTTATACTTCTAGATTTGGAGACTATGACAATAGTTTTTCCTGAGATACTGAGGTGACTGCTGGGAAGAGCAGAGAGGAATCTGAGCATACAGTGCACCCAGGGATAAGCAGTTACTCCTTCTGGCATCCTTGAGAACATCCTCAAAATGCTATCAGGGCTTAGTTGGATCGCAAAGAAATGGCTCATATCTGATACTGACCATTAATATCTTGAACGGAGCTAAATGTCTGTGAAGATTCTCAGTCATCCAGGTCATAGCAGCTTTGAAAAAGCACCTTTGAGACTTGAACAGATCTATTTGTATTCTAGTTCAAAATAGTTTCTATTAAGTTAGAACATCATAGAAAACCAAGATAGTTGGTTCTTGGTAGTTTTTGAACATTTAAAAAAATTAAATAGTCTCTTGTTTTCTGTATTGCAAGGTAGATTACTACAACTATATGAAATAAAGTAATGGCCTTTTGTAAGCAAAAGATCAGCTTAAGATGTAGGTGCTGCTATTGTTACAAATAATTGGCATTCTGTTTAAATTGTCCTCCTATACATACTCTTCTGGGAATATGTCTTATTTAACTCTGTGAGATTTATAGATGAGTATACATGCAAAGGATTGCACTATAAATAAAGTAGCTAAGAAATAAACAGCTCTGAGCTCAGTGTATTTTACTTTCAAGTAATTCCATATAAGGGTGTAGCATAGATTAGCAAGTTTATAAATTTGTTGCAGTAAAAATCTAATTATATTTTCTCACTATTTATGGAAAATAGTGTCAATTTAACATTTCAGGAAGACAATAACATTGCTTTCCTATGCATTAAGTTTTACATAATCAATATGTTTAACATTTTAATTGTAAGCTTTGTAAGCAAATTGAAGAATAGCTTATTCAAAAGTAATAGAATAGAATTCCATGCCTGTCTTAATAATAAATTTTGAACATCTTTTCAAATAAAAGTGCAGCTTTCATATAGCTGTTTCTTGGAAGAAATGTCAGTGAAAGATCTTACCTTTATGCTTCACTTGTCAACTTTTAAAAATTATATTTCTTTTCACTTATATAAATAAGATGTTGAATTTTATGGTCTTTTGCCTGATATTGTTTCCTTTAAATTTTAATTATAAAGATATAATGATTTATCTTGATGCACATGACTCTATTAATGGAGAAAATGCCTTCCATGATAAATCTTTAGGACTTTTCAAAGTAACAGTTTGAACATGAAAATTGAAAGTTTGTCACCATGAATGGAATTTTAATTCTGCCATCTCTTCCTAGGAAAATAACATGAGGCAGTCTGTGGACAACCAAAATGCAAACTTGGTAGAAAGGAACTTGATACAGTTAAGATTTTTTGTGAATTTGTTTTATCGCACTTCACTTAAAAATTTATGAGGAGGGCAACTTAGTGGTGCTTAAATTGTGTGTTCCAGGGCTTGCCCCCACTGATAACACCCTTGCTGGCGTGAAAGTGCAATGCAAATTATGACAGTTACAACCTTCTGTTTTGTTTAACCTGTCAATGAATTTCCTGACTCATTGTAGAGGGCAGTGGTGTGTTCAACCAGTCCATATTCCCTTAAACTTAAAAGGTCAGTTTTCTACAGGCAAGCCTAGTCAGAGCCTAATTGATGAGGAGGGTAGCAAGACAGAATTTACTGTTCTGTTGGCTAGTTTCATATCGTTAGGTTGTCCTGAAAGCATCAGGCAGACACAGCCTCTTTCATGTAAGTGCTGACCCTAGACAGGAGCTGACAATCAAAGGAAGCAGCCACAGGAACCAGTGCAAGTATGCTATTGATTTTTCAGTTAGGTCTAAGTAGTTTGTAGTATGGGTAATGGGGGACAAAGGCAGGTATGTCATTATCAATGAGCTCCAGAACAGTAGCAACAAGCTTCCCTCATATTTCCTTCAACACTGACAGTATGCATCCAGAAGTGGTCAATAAATTGCCCAACCTTTTGCTGACAAGCGATTTGGAAAGAATGGGGGCTGGGGCAGTTGGGAATGGGAGCCAAAGAATTAAACTTTTTTGCTTGGACCTAGAAAAGAGAGAAGAAGAAAAAGAAGCCAAGAAGATCTTGGTATCAGGCCTTGCAAATTATTAGGCTGAATTCTTTGTAGGAATAAATATAACGTAGGCAGTGGATTTCAACTTTTTGAAATTGAAGTTAAATCACGTTGTCATTTTGTGCTTTGCAGAACGTCAAATGTAAAAGGAAAAGCTGTAATTTAAATTTTCAGAGGGACAATGTCGTATGGAAGTTGTTATGTTACTATGTTTTAGATATATATATATATATATGGAACTATGGTTATATTGAATATATGCATGAAATCATTATTTTGCCAATACCAATAAAGACTTGTAAATAAATATAGGCTAACATATAAACATTTCATAGAGCTATTATACCTGAAATAGTGTTTATTACATTTGTTTTAGTGTGCACTAAACTACAATAGTGGCACAGCTATCATATATAAATTGAAATTGTATCATACGTCTGGAAAATATATTTTTTAACAAAATGAAATTTTAATTTAATTGACATAATGTCTTTCTAGCTCACTGAAAATACTAAACTGTTGTGCTAAACTAGCAGTGTGCTCGGCTGAATAGGATAGGCTATGGGCTATAAGAAAAGGGTTGAGCTCTTCTGTGTGCTGACTTCAACCTTTGGAAACTTCCTGAACATATCTCTGAACAGATCTTCCTTTCAAGATCTCTTAGCCCTCCTGGGTAAACTAGTTAGGAAAGATGACTAGATGGATTAATTCTACTTTACTATAAGGGTGAGTTAAAATAATCTTGCAAGTCTGAAGGTACAAATTTACCTTGCCATTTTAACCACCAGAACAATTAGGGAGGATCCTTGCTAAGTTACTTTTTCTTGACCACTAATCTATTGGGGGCTTCTGTCTCTTTCTTATCGGATTATTTCCTGGGCAGCATTTGTCCCCCTTGTCCCCCAAGGTCATCCACACACATTCCATTGTATCATCTTTCCCATATTTTTTCCAAATTTCAAATCATGGCCTATTCCATTCCCTCACATTTCATAAAGATTTGGGTACCATTTTCAAGGACGGCTTTTAAAAAGAGGTGGAAATAATTTCCAGTAGCCCATCAGTGTTACTCATGGACACAACACATAGTACATTTGGACTGAAATGAAAAAAAAAATTAGCATGTTTGAATTAAATGCTGAAATTGAAATAATTTTATTGTTACTCCTTTTTATCTGATTTATTGAAATATAGTTGCAAGTGTAACGTTTGATAACGTATAAATATATTACCAAAGTTGCATTTGCTTATATCTAAAGTAAAATACTAAAATAAATCAGATGGCAATTGTTTTGAAAAAGGGTAATTAACCCAGATTAACACTGAACTATTTTTTAAACAGATATTTGAATATGATTTAAAATTAGAAATAGAGGCTGCCTTTTACTTATTTTGTTTTCACAACCGCAAATGTATTCCATTTAAACTGCATCCCAGCTTTGAAATCTCATTAACTAAATTAAATAATTTTACAGCATTAAAAACAAAGAAACGTATATGTCTGTATTTCTGTCCTAATTTCTGATGTGAATCTTATTGCTAGGATAACCATGAAAAAAGAGTGTTCTTCTTTTTTTTAAAACCATTTTCTGTTTGTGTAAGCATCGACAATTAATCTTTAGGAAACAGTTTTAAAATAATTGTATTAGGGTCGATTGAAAAAGGCATATTGTACATTTCAATAGTCCTTTAATCAATTTTTTTTTTAAAAATGGAAAGATTTGATTGAGGCCAAACTTAAGATCTTGAGAGAACTAAAAACCAGAAGACTATCATTCTGGTTCTGGATCAGGCTCCTTTGCTGTCTTTGCAATATGCTCCTGACATACTTTGTTAACGCTGCAAAAGGAGATGCAGAAAGGGAACAAATTAAATTTTCATGACGGAAAACCCTAATCAGCAGTGACAGCGTAAGAGAAAGATGATTGCCACTTGGTCATTGTAGAAAGGCACTTAGGTATGGTGTCAGTGCTTCTGTTAATGATGACTAATGTCTTTCTTGGAACCAACACACATTTGAACATAGTGCCTAGAAACAACAGGAGTGAAGAATAGGTACCACAGATCTTCAAAACAAAGGAGTATGGATTGAATTGAATGCCCCCAAATGTATTATCCTATAAGTACAATTTTAGAAACTTGCAGGACTCTTTTTTTCAGCAGAGGACAGGGTATTTCAATCAGCCAAATTAATTATCAGATTAAAAGCAAATTATAAACAAATTGACCAAAGCCTTGGCAGTCCTGTGGACTATTTTTATCTCCACGTTTGTTATATTCTGTATAAACCTGTCACACTTAAAAGCAGAGAACTGTCAAAACCTTTACAAATGCTGAGACTTTAGCTTTTAAATATATTGGCACAAAGAAAGGCATTGTTACTTTAGTTTTCCCAAAGTGAGACCTTAGAGAGGGGCATTTGCAATGCTTGTCATATTTTTCATGTAGTTCTTGCTAGCTTGACAAGTCTAGAGGACCATGAGAACACAGATGTCATTGCATTCAGACAGTACTAATTACTTGGAGACTTTTGTAGCCTCAGTACTATGTGAAGCTGCCAATTATGTGTGTTTATGTGGCATTCTGTGTGTTCATACTTTGCTGTAAGATTTCGTCAACACCCTAAAAAGAAAAATAAATAAAAAAAGAAAAGAAAAGAAAAGAAAACCTAAAGAGAGAAAATTATCATTATTATTTGTTAATATTATTTATCCAAAGCTTATTTAGTGTGTGTGTTTGTGTGTGTATTACAGTTTAGTACCACTTGTTTTCTAACCTTTCAGCACTCAGTTTTTTAGTCTTCTTTCTAATATGCAGCTTTATTTTATTTTCTCTATTTTTTCTCTCTCTTATCTCTCTATCACCATCCCCATGCTATGATTCCTTAGCTGCTGTTTAGTTCTCTTTTCTAAACTCACATCAAAGATCTGCTAATTTGGATCAGCATTCAAATTTACAACATAAATATCTTAAGCCTGATTTGCAAGGCATTCAGCTAATACACATCTCTGTGTTCAATTTTGTTTGCAATATTATCCCCAGAATCTCTTTGTTCTCTTGCAGTTCATAGTACGCAAAGCAGCTGATTCTAACAAAAAGTTCAAATGGTGGTCACAGCATGAATGACATTAGGATTGTGGTGTGGTGTTTTTTTCTTTTTTAAGGGTGGGAGAGCTTCTGTTAAGATTATGTGCGTTTCTAAAGAAGTACAGCCTGAGTTAATCACAGATTGGAAAATAAAAGCACCAATAATGTGATTTTTACATGCTGATGATGCAAAAATGGAAGCAGCTTTATCAAAGATGTATGATGAGATAAAACTGCAGTCTCTGCTGTACAGTTATAGTAATTATGACTAATGAACCGTCCAGCCTGGATGAAATGGCATGTCCATAGGGACCATGTCCAATCAGTTGTGACTTATGCAAGCTGTAGAAAACATTGGTAGATTAGATTCAATATTATAATATGAAAAATACTATATTAACAATTTCATTTTGTTGAAGGGAAATGTTGGAGTAGGTAGCACTGAAAGATGGATACCTTAGAAAACAAAGCATGTATATTGAACTGCAATTATTGTTCTCACAAGAATGTTCAGTAGATTATTTGCATTGAAAACATTTGTTATATATTTATTTATTTAAAACATTCATATAGTCACTCATATTATAACAAACTTTGGACGGCTTTCAATCAAAAATCAAAATAACAAAAACCGCACTAAAAAATAAAAACTCAAAACGTATGAAAGTGTTACATTTTGTGTGTTTCATATTTTTTGCATTGTAAATGAGAAAAACAATAAGTATATCAATATCTGCTTATGTTTCAAGTATTTTGAAATATCTGTTATTTTAATTGTAAATATATGTTATTTTATGTGTAATATTAGAGCAAATAATAGAGCAAGTCACATTTGTCCTTTGAGCTTTTGAGCTTTTCTATATAGGGAGTCCTTCATTGAGTTTTGAGCTTTCCTATACAGATAATTCTTGCTTAACCACCATTTGTTCAGTAATTATTTGTAACTGCTGAAGAAAGGGACTGACAACCTGTGCCTTTAATTATGGACATTGCAGCTCCCTCCCCCCGCAGTCACATGATCAAAGTTCAGGCACTTGGCAGTCTGTCCACACTT